>JAHKKF010538828.1:5957-21885 GCA_019740295.1 Labeo calbasu | reverse complement strand
TTGTAGCTTCATAAAATTACGATTGTACCACTGGTGTCCTTACTATCTTTGGCAGCTCTGGTTAGAGAGTCAGACTTGTTAACCCGAAGGTTGGGGGTTCGAGTCTCAGGTCTGGCAGGGATTGTTGGTGGGGGTAGTGAATTATCAGCACTCTCCCCATCCTCAATACCACGACTAAGGTAAGACCCTTGAGCAAGGCACCGAACCCCCAACTGCTCCCCGGGCGCCGCAGCATTGGCTGCCCACTGCTCCGAATGTGTGTTCACGGTGTGTGTGCGCGTTTGCTCACTTGGATGGGTTAAATGCAGAGCACAAATTCTGAATATGTCACCATACTTGGCCACATGTCATGTCCTTTCCTTTCCTTTCTGGACTCTTGCTGTCTATGCAGGGTTGGAAAGCTGTCGGATTTCATTAAAAATATCTTAATTTGTGTTCTGAAGATCTTCTGAAGTCTTATGGGTTTGGAATGGGTTTGAGGGTGAGTAATTAATGACAATTTTTTATTTTTAGGTGAACTATGCCTTTAAATTTCAAGTCTACTTCTTTGACTTTATTAAGTTTAGTCAGTATTTACTATGTAAGTTTAGTCAACAAAATGCTAAATTAAATATTTTCATTGATTAAAAAATAAAGCCATATATTCAGAAATGTTAACGTTTGTCATGTTTATTAACACGTTTTAAAATGGTCCTTTTTGTGAACCTGACATGGATCTGGCATAAATTAAATTATAGCATGACTTCTTGTAAAAACATTGTTAGTGGGTTAATATCTTTTTGCGTTATTCTTTTCTTGCCACACTTTCATAAACAATTTTTTTTTAAAGAGATAGTTCACCCAAAAATTTAAATTCTGCCATTAATTACTCACCCTCATTCACCCATCGTTTCAAACCCCTAAGACCTTCATTTATCTTCAGGTGAAATCCGAGAGCTTTCTGACCCTGCATAGACAGCAATGTAACTGACACGTTCAAGGCCCAGAAAGGTAGTAAGGACATCATTAAATGAGATGGGCATCAGTGGTTCAGCTTTAATTTTATGAAGCTACGGGAATCGTTTTTTTTTTTTTTTTTATGGGTCTTCAAAAATCTTTCAATAACAAGCTTTTTTGTCAGCAACTTCATTGATTATCAAATTCAGAGAGTGCATATGGAAATATGGACATGCCAATCATGTAATTTAATTGTGATCGTTTGTAATTCAGTTTTGTCTGTGTTCCTTCCTCAGGTCTTGGCTGGTTTCCGAAGGTCTGATCTCATCTGAGGGTGAGCTGACTGAATCCCCATGTGGCAGTGAAGTCTTTGGTGGCAGCCCTCAATCCTCCGTCTCATCGTCACCACTTACACCTTGCTCTGAGATCTCACAAAACTCAACCTTACGCCCACCCCACTTTTCTCCCTCCACCCGCTCCAAACCCGTCAGGCTCTCCTGTTCCTCTTTCTCCTCCGCTTCATTATCTCCTCGAAACATACCAGGGTCGCCTTCCTCTTCACAGTCCTCCTGTTCCTCCACACCTCAATCTGAACAGCCACCTTCATTGACAAAACCTTCTTCATCTCCCCTCCAAATCTCCTCTCCTCCCAGAAAGAGGCTCTGTGCCTCTTCATCCTCCTCTACATCCTCCTCTCGCTGCAGTGTGGTCACCCTGGACAGCCCACCTGTGATATCAAAAACACCAGTCTACCATCATCCTTATCACCCTGAGGCCTGGGCGCCTGAATCCCCCATTCTTCTGCTCTTGTCGCGCTACTCCCACGCCTCAGACCCCAGCACGGCGCTCATCAACATGAACGTTTTCTCTGGGCTGTTGTACTACCTCACCCAACACCATGACCCCAGTGGGCGATGCTTTCGGATGCTTGGGCGCCTCAGCTGCAACCCAAACTGCTTCCAGTCTTTGGTCAGAACTGGAGCTGTAGCTCTGATCAGACAGAGACTGTGTGTGCAAGGAGAGGAGATCGGAGGAACGGACAGACAGTCAGAAAAAGTCAAAGGCAAAATCACACAACTAGGTTTGTGACTTTATTATATTGCATGTGCATATTATATTTAAGACCACTGTTTACTCGAAGCTAAAATGATTTTGCCTCCTCAGGTTTGGGTCTGCTCAGCAATCTGAGGGTTCAGAGCGAGTCTGGATTTGGCTCTGGAGTTCTTACACACATCATGCTGTCAGGCTCCGAATCTGACAAGCTGTACTGTGTCCTTTCTCTGCCTCTGATTAACAGGTATGATTAATTGACTTTCAGGGTTTATTTTTAATCCTTATAAAGCCTAAAATATTTAGGTCAATGACAAATGAATGTGTTAGTGATTAAAAGAAAAAGATCTAGTTTAAAACACGTTTCAATCCCCTCCCCTCATCAGTACGCTCTGTTTGAATAGGTGTGTAGTAAATGCCCACTGCTGTGATTGGCTAACAGTTGTGTATGTTTGACAGCCTACATCCTTCATAGATGGACACTGCTGTGTTTTAGGTTAAAATGCATAAATACTCCATATATATCAAACAATATGTAATAACAGACAAAGCAATAGTGACCAGGCCACATTGCTTTTAGATCCAATATAGTCGGCGCAGCATTGTCTTTGAGTTTCAGTATTTCTGAAAATCCTGCGTCGAATTGTGCCTTGTTTGTAAACAAATCCGTGGTGAAATGAAGTGAACAAAGGACCGAGTTCTTACTGACACGGTTAAGTTAATCCACTCCTTCCTAACGTTAAACTCAAAGGGAAGGCAATGCAAAACTGTGTTTTCAAACACTGTTATGTCATTTTGGCAGATTGGCTTCAATATAAGCTGTTTTTAGACTGACAAAAATGTTTTGAGTTTTGAAACTTACAGGATGTTTTTATGGTACAGTGACCTCTTATATGTCCAAAGATCAATTTCTCAGTTCATGACCCCTTTAAACTTGAAAAATAAGTGTTATTTTTGTAGTTTCAAGAAAAAAATCTTTGACCAAACCAACCAAACTTACAAATTCTATTGAACCAAAAAGTGTTTGAAAAGAACTACAAACCAATGAACACTGAAAACAACACAGTCAAAACAAAAATGGAGAAATAAACTTGATTTAAATTAAGATGTTGATTTTAACAGTATCAAAACAGTATAGTTTACGTTTATTGCAAATTTTTTGCAGAATCATTCTTTATATCAATCAGTTGTTCAACATGAATTCTGCTTTCAAACAGGTTTTTTTTAAAAGTTGAAATAATGTGGGCTGATTGCTTCAACCAAAGCTACACCAATGAATTAACCATATTATAGCTCACAGTGTGTCTTCAGAGTTACTGTTAAAAATCAATTCCAAAGTGAGTGGGAATTTTACTTGTGGAACACAACTGGTGCACTATTATTTCAGTCATAGTTTTTAGAGAACTTGTGACAAAAAAGTCCCTCAAAAATAGTAAAATGAATTTTAAAGAGGTAGTTCACCCAAAAATGAAAATTCTGTCATTAATTACACACTTTCATGTCGTTCCAAACCTGTAAGCCCTTCGTTCATCTTCAGAGAGCAAATTAAGACATTTTTGATGAAATCTGAGAGTTCTCTGACCCTGCATAGACAGCAAGGGTCCTACTATGTTTAAGGTCCAGAAAGGTACCAAAAACATCAGCAGAATAGTTCCATTCGACATCAGTGGTTCAACCGTAATTTTATGAAGCTACGAGAATACTTTTTGTGCGCAAAAAACTAATATAACAATATCATCCCTAGTGCCATTTTGGAGATTACCACGACACATACGCATGCTTTGATCTGCATGTAAACAACGCATGTGCATGGTGCTGCTGATGGAAGAACACGCATGCACTGCGCTTTGTTACGTTCAGTTGCTCAACAAAACGTATTCTCGTACCTTCATAAAATTATGGTTGAACCACTGATGTCACATGGACTATTTTGTTGATGTACCTTTCCGGACCTTAAACATGGTCATATATATATATATATATATAGAACAACAAAAAAAACGAATGTCACTCTTGACCCATGTAGCTGGTTTGACCACTTTCTTTTATTTATTTTTTTCCTCTTCAGCAACAGAGTTCTTTTGAAAAAGCTGCTTTTGGATAGTGGAGGACTGGCAGCAGCTCTCGAACTGATTGGCTGTCACGGAGAAGAAGATCAGGATGATGAAGACGGACAATCTGACAAATGTAGACCATTTCTTGCCGGCTGGTTGCATCCTCTTGAGCAAGCGTCCTCTTTGAGATTTAAATCGCTGTATGTCTCCCTTCTGATTGGCTGCCTCTCCAGCCTGCTGTCAGTTACCAAGGAGGACAGAAAGAATTGTAGCATAGATTGCCAGACCACAACAGAGACGACCCAAGTTCTGGATAACACATCCCAACCGCAACAAAACCAGTCATGTCCCTACTTGAAGGCAACTCATGACCTAACTTTCCTCCTTGACGATGGAACCCTTCTACTAGCCAATCACGAGGCCGTCATGGGCGAAGAAGGAACTAAAGACGTTGGGTCTGAGTATTTTAGAGCCCTCTTGATGGGAGGATTTGGGGAGGCCCAGAAAGCTAAAAGCGAGGCCATCCGGATCAAGGACGTAAACACTGGGATGCTCTTACCAGTTCTCCACTACTTACATGGCTGTCGTTTGATGGAGAACAAAGATGCAAATTGTCTTGTTTTGTCCTCTCTATCCACCGGTGGGCTGCTAAGATCATGCTTGGCAGGAGAGTTGGAATTTCAGAAAACTCCACTAGCTGAAGTAATGATTGGGGCTTGTAGGTTTTTAGTTCCTGGATTACAACGGGCAGCTGAAGACCTAAGCATGGACCTTCTCTACTCAGTCATAAGGAGCCTGACCAAACATTGCTGTTTGAAAGATAACACTACAACGACTGGCAAAATGGATGCCAGTTTGGTCTGCAAAGGTCCTGAAGGATCTCCACAGCTGACTAAAACTGAGATGTCAAAGTGTTCCAAACAACATTCTAAATCTTCTCAGAGTTCCAAACAGGTTCCGTCATCTTCTGACAGTGACACTGAGGGAACTCGGCTGAGGTCTCTGCTCCCACAAGTGTACTGGTTCTCACAACGCTACTCTTACCTGCGACTGGGCCAGACCTGTCTATCCATACTGCTGCGGCCTCAGGGGCTCCATCCTGCTCCACTTCACCCCTCCCTCTCCACTGACTGCTTCCTGCGCTTGGCGCAAGAGGCGGACTGCGCCAAAGGGCTGAGGCAGGACATCTTAAACTTTGTCAAAACAGCCCTCAGCTAATAGTGAAATGAATGTAATGAATTGTTGGTGTAAACAAATTTAATAGCTGATTTGATGCACACACAGTACACAGAATGGGAATGGGAATCACTGGATTTTTGGAACAAGGTGTAATGGGAAAAATCATTCTCATTAAACTATAGTAAACTTTAGCTATCAGAAATATTTTGAGAAATACTTAGAACATTCTACTTCCTTCTATTTTCATGTGCCCGTTTTCTTTTTCTTTTCCCAAGACATGTTTGTATATAGAGTAGAATGACCAACTGTATGTACTTTATTTTGAAGTTTTTGTATTTTGTTTAACTTCCTTTGTTCATCTTATTTTGCCAAAAAGGGTTTAATGCTGATTCTACGTTAATCACAGTGCAATTTCAGATGTAGTTCATGATGTTGTACAGTATGTTATGTGAATAATATAATATGTCAAGGAGAAAGAGTTATGTTAGCTATATTTTTCTTTTTGTATATGGCGCTGTATTCGTTTATAGAGGTCTGGATTATCTAATATGTTGCAGTGCCACTTTTTTTTTGTATAGATATGAAAAATTGAATAATGGAAATGGCCAAATATTGGTGGAAGGCAGAGGATGGTTCTCAATAAATGAGCTCTGCATTGATGGTGTCTACATTGTTTTCTTCTAATATTTGTGCCTCATTTTGAATTAGAATTTACTTTATATTTGGGCTGTTTGTGTCGCTTTTTATAGCAATGTTGTGTAAAATCCTGTGGAAACAATTAAAAGGATGTTCTAATGGCAAGTTTAGACCATTCTAAGTAGAATTGAATGGATACTAAAATAGTCTTAAAGGCATAGTTCCACTAAAATGAAACTTCTGTCATTCATTACTCACCATCATGTCGTTCCTAACCTGTAAGACCTTCATTCATCTTCAGAACACAAATTAAGATATTTTTGATGAAATCCGAGAGCTTCCCAACCCTGCATAGACAGCAGCGCGACTGACACATTTAAGGCCCAGAAAGGTGACCATGATAAAATAGTCCATGTGACATTAGTGATTGAATCTGAATATGAAGCTGTGAGAACACTTTTTGTGTGCAAAGAAAACAAAAGTAATGACTTTATTTAACAATTTGGACTTCCGGGTTAAGCATGTCGTGAGCGGGTGCATGCGAATGTAGCTCCCGATTTCTTTTGCCCTTTTGGTTGTCATTTTTTTTCAATTTACGTTCATTACAGTCTATTATCTGGTAGTTGACTTCAGGTGAAATCACAGAGGAGCAAAAATGGCGAGTAGAATGCGCCTTCGGTCTAAAATCGGTGATAGAGATGGCGAGGCTTCGAGCAAGACCGACGACGTGGCGCCTTTTCCCGAGGGCTTACCTGAGGGTCTTTATTCAACAATTTAACGATGTTCTTACTACCTTTCTGGGCCTTAAATGTGTCAGTTGTGTTGCTGTCTATGCAGAGTCAGAAAGCTCTTGGATTTCATTTAAAAATATCTTAATTTGTGTTCTGAAGATGAACGAAGGTCTTGTGAGTTTGGAAAAACATAAGGGTGAGTAATTAATAACAGAATTTTTATTATTCAGTGAACTATCACTTAATCTTAACCATGTATTGTTTAGACTTTTTTTAATCAGTCACACACAGAAAATTATTGTGAAAACTTTTGTTTATTTCTTTTAAAAATGTTAAAAGCTTGTCCATCAGTGTTGATTGGCATCTTAGGGGACAGACAGTCGAGACAGCAGGGGGTGTCCTGTTCAGTGGTGAGATCCCTCGTAACCAGTGGGCAGAGGGTTCGTATGAGAGTTGTGGAAGAGGGAGTGATTCCCATCACCCCATGGCCATGGCTGTGAGAGAAACACAATGATATTTGATTCTTGTCATGTCCAATGCTGGTAGGACGTTTAACAAACGTAAGAAAGCATCAATGTTTTCTTCTACGTTTATGTAGGAATCAGCATGGTTTGACTGGAAAACCCAAGAATATAGGCACCTTGGTTCGAATGCGGAGGTGTGGGTATGGCACGAACTCTGGTGGATCATGGGAATGAGCCTGCATCTTCATGTAAGCATTTGCCATGCAGACACCCACTCCGGGCAGGGCTAATACGAAGGACAGGATCTTCCAGGTCCTTGCTGTGTATAATTCAAATCATTAATATACCAATTAAATGTTGCTGAGAGTAATATATGTGACCCTGAACCACAAAACCAGTCTTAACAAGTGTATTTGTAGCAATAGCCAACAGTACACTGTATTCGTCAGAATGATTGATTTTTCTTTTATGCCAAAAATCATTAGGATATTAAGTAAAGATCATGTTCCATGAAGATATTTCAAAAATTTCCTGACGTGAATTTATCAAAACTCAATTTTTGATTAGTAATATGCATTGCTAAGAACTTCATTTGGACAACTTTAAAGGTGAATTTCTCCATATTTAGATTTTTTCCAGATTTTCAAAGAGTTGTATCTTGACCAAATATTGTCCTATCCTAACAAACCATACATCAATGGAAAGCTTATTTATTTATACAATTTGACCCTTATGATTGGTTTTGTGGTCCAGGTCCATGTTATAACACATTTATTGTTTATGAGAACTTGCTTATCCGTACTGGATAACATCTGCTTATTTTACCCTGTTTCATCTAGTCCAAAAAAAAAAAAAACAACTCAAACCTCCTCCTTCGTGACTCCCTTGTGATGCAGCAGCAAGAGCCCGGCGGGCCACTATAGCAGTGGGGGACATCGCCATCTCCTGAAGCACACAGACCGTAAGAAACACTTAAGATTATCATTTTTATGCTTAGAGAAGATTGTAAGTCTGTAATATTTTTGTCTTATTTCTCTTATGTTCACCAAAGCTGCATTTGATTACAAATAGTAATCACTGTCAAATATTATTACAACGTAATAATACAAAATGTAATTTTTTTTCTGATTCAAAGCTGAATTTTCATTCATCATTACTCCAGGCTTTAGTGTCACAGGATCTTTAGAAGTCCTTCTAATAGCTGATTTGGTGCTTAAGAAACTGTTATTGTCAATGCCAAAAACAGTTGTGCTGTTTATTATTCTTGTAGAAGCCATGATACATTTTTTCAGGACTCTTTGATGAATAGAAAGTTTAAAAGGTCAGCATTTATGTGAAACAGAAATCATTTATAACATAATAAATGTCTTTACTGTCACCTTTGATAAACGACATGCATCCTTGCTGAATGCAAGTATTCATTTCTCAAAAATATTACAGATAAAAAGTAATAAAGATTCTTTTATTCAAGACCAGCAAAAGTCAAATGTCACAACTTTCTGCTTGTTCACAAACCCATGAAATGTCAACTGTGTAAGTGTTATTTGTCAACACGAACTTAAATAGTGCCTTCATTAAACCGTGAAAAAACAGCAGCAGTTCAGCGAGGTGAAAACGGACGCATGGCTGAAAGAGAAGTCATGCACCTGCTTGCACATTTACTGTGGTTTTGAACAGCAAAGTGAAGGTGATGCAAAGTTTGAGGTCAACTACTGACCAAACCTGATGTGTATCTCCATTACGTCCATTTATACTTTGTATGGCCTCCTTATACAGTTAGAGAGGATTTTGTTAATTGTTAAATGTTATTTAAATGTTCTTCTGTTTAACATAAAACAAAATATAAAATAAATATCTTTAGATTCACATATTAGCCAGGCTGTGGCCTGTTGCTTATCTCGTCTCTTTAGAAGTTTTTCCTCTCCTTCGACGCTGAACGCTATTTGAAATCTTAAACCCCCTTGAAACTATCCTCATGCAGCATTAATAGAAAATCTGTCATATGTTTTGAAGAGGTTATTTTGATCCGTTGAATAAAGCTCGTGTCCCTTGCACAAGGGCAAACAAGCTATCCGTTGTGGGTCATGTGTTGCATTACTGCTGTTAAAAGAATGAAATACTTCTCCAGTCCTCTTAATATTTAACCCTTACAGTTCAAAACAGCTATAACTATACATCTAATGCAAAGGACACTTACGATCTCTGCTTCCAAAGAGGGTGGTCAGGTGTTTGTTCCTCAGTTATCAGCCACTTTCTCTTTCTACACCTCTGTCTGTTTGTCCTTTGGTCTGTCCTGGCCTAAACCATAAGGCTCCTCCCCGCTAAAATCTGTCTGTCTGCCAAGAATCATGAAGTTTATATTTGGTCAAGTGCATGGGCAGATCAGTAATGAAGAGATAGGGGGAGCAGTGAGTAGATATGCCTAAAACAATAATGTATAGAAGGTATTATATTAAAAAAAAAAAAAAAAAAAAAAAAAAAGTAAGCTCACGAATGTAGGTCTGCATATATGAAATGTAGAAAAGACAAAAGCTATTAGTTAATGACGTCGTTGTACATGTAACTGTTCAGTCGACAGTTGACAGCTATAGGAGTTATACACACGGCTTGGGTTTCTGCCTGTATATGTGTACGTGACTAAGTGACCGTAAGTGACCTTATGCCACCTCACTCTTGTAGTTTGCGCTCTCTTTGTTTTTACATGTTCAGTACAACACTTCTCTTTTGACAAACGCTTCAGTTCCGCAGTTCTGAGTCTTTCTTCCACACACACCACCACTCGAGCGAGAATGTATGAATTCCGCTACTACTACGACGACTGCTTGGCTCATGAATATTAATCAGGTCGTGTGATTGGATGTTGGCAAGCGGTCGTAAACCAATTCGTTGTTTAATATTAATATTCATGAGTAATAGGACTACTAATTTCGCTAGAAACAAATGTTTGGGTTAAACGGTCGTTTAAGAAACAACGTGGAAAACCTTTCTAATTATTTGTTAACCACGATTTTGTTTCAAACGTAAATACAAATATTTAATATAAAACGTCATGGAGACGTTCTATTTTTATTTCAGATTATTTGTTTATTTACTTTCGGTATTCATATTAATTAGTATTTTCCGTTTGTTCTGTTGTTCCATGATAAATAAGTTTTTTTGAAGTACTCAGTGTTAAGCTAAGAGTTTGTAATAGTATATAGACTCACATGTCACAAGGTGGCGCCGTGTGTCCTACATTACAACGATGAGAAAAATCAAAAATGTTGTAGGCCTAATCGTTAAAAGTTATCTTTTAGTAACTAATTGGCCATATTACAAAATAAAATCTACATTAATCTTTATCTGTGTAGTATTACATAGTATCATGCACAATCTTTCTATAAACCACAAGCTATTTCTAAATAAGCTACTTCCGTTCTTCTTTTTGGAGATTGGTGCACTGAGTTTTTATCCTTGCCCAGACTGTAGGCCTATGTTTTACAGGACATTTTGTTATTTAGAATTATCTTTGTGTTAGTCATTTGACTGACATTTTGCAACAATTTCCCTACCAAAAAATAATAATAATAATAATAACTTAAAGCTTGTTTACTTGTCTGGCTAGTATTTATTTATTTTTCAATTATTATTATTATTTATTTATTTGTTTATTTATTTTTGTAAGTTAGTGGTCCCAGATTTAAATCATTTTGCCATTTAAATAATAGAAGTTATTTCTTCATGAGCATGCTTGTACCTTAACAAAAATTATAATCAGAGAGGCCAATGTTTTAATTTATAATTCCTCCCGCTTGAGTAAATTCACCTTTACGGTTGGTAAAGTGAAATAAAATATAAAAGTACATTTTGTCCATAACGTGCACTTTGACAATGCCTTCTTTTTTATCCAAGGGCTGTATATATTTTCAAGTTTGCATGCATTTTGCATGCATTTTCCCACCATAAACCAAGAATATCTTCTGAAAATTTCCTAACGTTGACTCTTTGACTCAAAGACATGTTGTTTGAACAAGAGCAGTAACCTTTAGAAATTTTCCATGCCATACAAATGTTGCTTTGGATACAGGCACTGACTAAAATACCTAAATTGGCCAGCTAAATGACTAACTAGCAATCAGTATACTGTACGGCTGCTTTGTGATGAATACCGTGTGTAAACTTTTTTAGAATCAGAGTTATGTAATATAAAAGCCTGAAGGTCTGTTCACACCAAGAGTGATAACTATAGTGATAAAGATAAAGTTTTAAAATGTATTCTGGTTCTATGAGTATAAGGATGTTCACATCCCACTTATATAGCGATAACAACAAAGAGGAACAATATTGTTGGAATCACTTTCAGATGATGAACAATCAAATCACTGACAGCCAGTCAGAATCCACTGCACCATCACACAATATTGTTTTGTTTATTATAAAGGTGCATTGCAATTCTGATAATTGAAATGCTCAAGTTTTGTAAAGGAGACCTATTATGCTCAAAATGTGTCTGTGAAGTTTCAGCTCAAAGTACAAATCATTTACTATATCATTTTGAAAATGCCTATTTTAAATGAAAGCAGAAACATGCTGTTTTCATGCATGTCTCTTTAAATGCAAATGAGCTGCTGTTCCCCGTCTCCTTTTTATAGCATAGGGCAATTTCCCCCCCCACTTCAGCGCAAACTCCGCCCCACAACTAATTCTAAAGATTTTATTGGTTGTGTCAGTCGCAGTGTTGTTTTTTACAGTCTATGTTGATTATCTACACTATGCTACACAAATGCTAACCCCTAAACCTACCCCACACATTACCCTAACCTTAACCAGTGAAATTGACTGCACGTTGGGATTGGCGCTGAATAGCGTGGCAGAAAAACAGTTAATAAGATTATGCGATATGAGATCGTCGGGCCGTTTTGTAACTCCCCAACCGGACCTCACTGGAAAAATGGACCATTTTAGTTACATTTAGCATCACTTCCCGCTCCTACCCTGCGAATTTCAAGAACCGGGATGCCTCCGTTGCTTAAAACAAAGCGATAGAGTAAAACCTTTCCCCTGCGCTTCACTGGGACGGCTCGTGGGAGAGCTCGTGGGTGATTCCTGTTTATATCATTAACCACTGGCCACGAGCTTTGGGGCTCTGCTCTCACTGAGCATATGTATTTATATAGCATAGTTTATTTTATTTGAGAACAACTACAAACTGTTTATTTTATAAAGTTTAGTTTTGAAATGTAAGTCAATAACAATAGGCTGAAGCCAGAGCCAATGGGGAAAGTTTTAGCGCGACGAGACCCCGCCCCATTTTGGAGGTTTTGCTCACTTTTGGAGTTCCCGCCCCATTTTGGAGATCTCCGGTCTGCAGTTTTATATACTTGGATTTCCTCAGATATTCTGCCAAAAACATTTGTTTGGTTCTAATTATCATTTTTGTCGTACTGAAATCATGCCTTTTTAAAGCCATGTTAGTTTAAATGTCTGATAAAGTGTTTTCTGAGTGCACACATCCAAATCACGCGCACGGAAAGCGGCTGTCACGCAGCATGTGAGTATTTAACTAAGTTCTCATTCATGTCTTATTGCACTTAAACTATCAAATACACAAAAGCTTACGTTAAAAACACACAGGAGTTACAAAAACAGTCAGTTCTGTCTGTGAAGGTGAACAGCTGGGAAAGAAATTGCATGTTTATATTAGATCTTTGTGGCAGCAGCATAATATACTAGTAAATAAATCAATAAATCCACTGCACCCTTGTCTCCTCTGAGGCTTGGACTCTAAATAATGTTCTGTGCTTGTCTGTGCCGCCAAAGACAGAACAGTTAGCATGCATTCCTCAAACTTTTGCCATGACTGGTACACCAACAAAATAATGGTGACGTGGGTGGAAATGTGCAGATTAAGGGGCGGCAATATTATAATACGTTCCCCTTTCTATGTCACGGGGGAAGCGAAATCTGAGCGGCTAGTTTTTTTACATGCTTGCAGAAAAAGGCTCACCATAACACAGTTACTGGGTTGTACTTTTTCACATTATCTGGGTTGGTAGATGCACCGGAGACCCGATTATAGCACTTATACGCGGAAAAAGTCAAATGTTCATGATATGTCACATTTATAGCCTCTGTGCCATTATTATTATTATTATTTTTTTAAAATATATCTATAGTTATCATCTTTGCCGTAAACAGGCCTTAGATGCTCCATTATGTTCTTGTGTTTGTGCACAAATAAGTGTGAAAAATGTGCATTTTTTTTTCCACAGTCATTGCAACTTATGTGCAACCCAAATGTGTGAATTTCATTCTACAGAGTCGTCTGAACTTGCTGTCTGCATAACTTCCATTTCCATGTTTGCACTACAAACAGACATTAGTGCCAGGCATTAAATCATTCTGCAGCCCAAGCAGGAAAAGAGTAGCCGGGCATCGAGGATGTCCGTCTGAGCGTCTGGTTCGGTGTTTTTGTGGGCAGAATCACCGTCTTGCTTCATTTACACAGGGACAATCACCAGAGCAGATAGACAAGTCAGAAGTATCAGCACAAGCTCTAGGGACTCACTGATGGACTGCGAGTGAGTTTGTCTACGGAGAGGCATTTTGCAAGCTCATATGGAGAAAGATTTTTCTTTCTCTCATGTTCTCTGGGTTAATCTAGCATACACCTGTTTCTGTAAACTTGGCACGTTCTTTAGTCTCGGGAGACATGTAGACTCAACACAGTTGAATATGTGTATAAACAGAGTAGTAATGATTTCTTTGGTTTTGACTGGATCCACAGTAAAAACTACAGAAATCTTTAACCATGAAACTGGTCAGAAACATGACACTATATCATCACTGGCACAGCCACCCTCTGAGGAGGCCGTGGTTGGTGTTTTCAGGAGGATGAATGTAACTAATATCTGCACTGGAAGGTTTTTACGAGACTCGTTTTCGCCGCCTTCTTCATCTGTGTTTTTCACCTACTGGTCATGCGTGTGTTTTAATTCCAGTCTGTTTGGCTGCACATGCTGTGATAAAGAAACTCAACATTGTTATGTGGGCAGAGGTTTTAGGTGGGATGGAGGATTCCTGTGTGAAATGGGCACTGTCGTAGGTCTGTCTGGCAGACAGATTGGCAAGAACAGGGATCAAAATAGAGAATGCCAAAAAAGACAAGACATTGCAAAGATGCTGGGATGAGAAGGGAAGTTTCAGATACTCAGATACAGAAGAGAAGGCTAATTATTTCATGTCGTGCTTCTTCGTTTTTAGTGAGGGATGCATTAACAGTTCCACAAAAATTTTTAGCAACACAACCGTTTTTAGCATTGATAATAATAAAAAAATGTTTCTTGTGCAGCAAATCAGCATATTAGAATGATTCCTGAAGGATCATGTGACACTGAAGACTGGAGTAATGATGCTGAAAATTTAGATTTGAGCACAGGAATAATTTACATTTTAAAATATATTACAATGGGAAATAGAATAGATTGTAGTGATATTTCATAGTTTTTACAATATTTTTTGTAGCTCAAATAGTAGAGCATGGCTCTCACAAAAAAACGCTTGCCAAAATCATAAATGTAAATATGTGTTTATGATCAAATTAATGCAGCCTTGACTTCTTTAAAATGAAAATTCTGTCATTAATTACTCACCCTCATTTCATTCTAAATCTGTAAGACCCTCTTTCATCTTCAGAACACTAATTAAGATATTTTTGATGAAGTCCGAGAGCTTTCTGACCCTGCGTAGACAGCAATGCAACTGACAGGCCCAGAAAGGTAGGAAGGACATCATTAAAATAGTCCATGTGACATCAGTTGTTCATTCTTAAACCTTACAGGTTTGGAATGACATGAGGGAGAGTAATTAATGACAGAATTTTCATTTTTGAGTCCCTTTAACAAACATTTAAAAAATTGAATCTATAACAGATTCTGAAACAGTGTGTAAAAAAAAAAAAAACACACACACACAATAATGAGCTTTTTTTGTCTGTCTTTGACCTCCATATCTTCCTTTCTTGCTGTCTCATTTCTCTGTATGTCTTGGACCATGACAGGACTGTGCTTGTCTGTTTTGTCGTAAAGGCGTCTTACTGTAGACTCTTGAGCAAATCTTTGACATGGAAGAATACGCCACTAATATTGTCCTTGTCTGACTGTGTCAGCAGGATACTGGAAAGCAGGAATATTACGGGATGGAGAAATCCTGGATTTCCTCTGTTTGTCTGTCTACATTTCAGTAGTGAGAATAGCAGAATGCATTATTGAGACTGATTTACCTTCCCTTCAAGATCTGCACTCGTCACAGGTTAAGAAACGGGCTCAGAGGATTGTTCTTGACCCTTTCTGCCTTCTGGAAGGTGTATAGTGGTTAAAATGAAAACTATATGATTTTAGAATAGTTTTTTTCCATTAGCCATAAAGATTCTAAATTCTACCATGTAATTTTGTAATGTTGTAAGAGTTTGTTTGTGTGTGTGTGTGTGTGTGTGATGCCTCATGCCTCATAAATAAGCTTTCCATTGATGTATGGTTTGTTAGGATAGGACAATATTTGATCGGGATACAACTATTTGCAAATCTGGAATCTGAGGGTGCAAAAAATCAGAATATTGATAAAATCACCTTTAAAGTTGTCCAAATGAAGTTCTTAGCAATGCATATTACTAATCAAAAATTAAGTTTTGATATATTTACAGTAGGAAATTTACAAAATATCTTCATGGAACACTTAATATTCTAATGATTTTTGGCATAAAAGAAAAATGGATAATTTTGACCATATAATGTATTGTGTACAATATACCCGTGCTACTTAAAGGGGTCATCGGATGCCCATTTTCCACAAGTTGATATGATTCTTTAGGGTCTTAATGAAAAGTCTCTAATATACTTTG
>JAHKKF010538827.1:0-18430 GCA_019740295.1 Labeo calbasu | reverse complement strand
AAACTCCCCTCTCTCCCTCTCACTCTCTCTCTCTCTCTCTCTCTCTCTCTCTCTCTCTCAAAAAATAAATAAATAAATAAATAAAAATCAGGGCCTAAATGAGTGTCTAAAAATCCTGATTGGAGTATCTCTTTAAATAATTCTACATGATTCATAGGAGGCTTTAAAAAGATCGGTATCGGTGACAGGATCAGCACATAATCTGCAATCGGTGATCGGCCTTAAAAATTCTGATCGGAGCACCCCTACTTACTTTTATCACTACCAAAGCAGATCTTCACAGATGAAGCTGAAGCTGGAAAAAAAAAATACTACTACTACTACTAATAATAATAATAAATGTGTCTTATAACTGTCTTACTAGTACTTTTCAATACAGTTTTTTAGATGAGGAATAAAGATGAATGCGTTAGATTGCAAAATCAAAAGTTCAACGTTTGAAATCATATGCATAATGTCACATGGCCCAGAATAATTTATTTACAGTAATTAAAAAAAAAAAATCTTTCTAAGTAGTTTAATATTATTTTAATCTCAAAACATCAGATATTATTATTAATTTTATAATTCTGTACTACAGAAAATTACAGTGTGATTCAGTTCATGATACATGAAGATTTCCCACATTTAAAACATTTCTCAAAACCGCAATTTCAGTTTTATTTTGGCAGCACGAAGGGGATCTACACAACGTTAGGCAGGTGGTTTTAATGTTGTGGCTGTTATAAGGACTTGAATCTCTAAAAGACAGACCGTTTTTATTAATAGAGATTGACTGAGATTTGATTTTACCACTACTTCGGTCAACACGTTCATGATATTGAGTGGCGCCATCTGGTGTTTTGAATAATAGCATAACAGCAGCACTATGCAACATGATAACATTAGCGTTCACAGGAAAACTGACTAGTTTTACACATTTTTCAGGTTAACACTGATAATATTGTGGTTTTAATGGAAGCTGAGGCAATAACTGCTAAAAATAAATAAATAAAAATAAAGCTATATATATAAATATATATAAATATGTATATTAATTTACATGAAAAAATCATATTAAATCAATTAATGCAACCTTGGTGAACAGAAGTGTTTTTCAAGTGGTACTTTTAATGGGTTCATTTTATTTGCCTATAAAGCTGTTTTATAGGACGGAAGTCAGACAGCAGGTTCATGACAGCAGAAAAAGCCCTTCACCTAAGAACTGAACATACATCAGACAAACGGCTGTTTTCATGCACAAGCTAAATGTCTCCTCAACCGTCCACATCAGATTTCTTACGTAAACCGACCACAGCAGGTTTCAGTTTGACCCAGAAACTAAGCTGCTCATGCCTCACATCACACTTTCAGAAAAAAAATGGTACAAAAGCTTTCACTCAACTCACAAATTTTCTAATATACCATTTATGTACTAATATGTACAACCTTTGTTACCGATATGTACCTTTGAGGTACTAAAATGGCCTCTTTAGGTACAAAGCCCTAACTTATGAAAGGGACAGCGTTTGTAGCTTCTTCTTCTTTTTTTTTCACAGTTAAACTGATATATGAGACTGTAGATAGTTTTTGACATTTGTAATAACTTAATGATCCATTAGATGTATTTTCTCATTAAATTTAAGTTGACTAATCCAATTTTCTACTTGTTTGTATTTGCCATAGTCAAATACTACATTTCACCCTTTCAGAAACCATCAGTGTTACATTTTTTTAACAAATGTTTTCCAGATTGTATTTGACCATTAAGTTTAAGTCTTACAAGCCAGAAGAACATATATAAAATATAAAATCATAACATGTGTAAACTAGTGTGTGTGTGAACTAGTAGGGTGGTCAAACTCTGTCGGGGGAGGATTCACACACCAGTGTTATCAGCAGATAGTCTTATTAGATCAGAGTTTTAGTTGAACGACTGTAGACAATGTTTCACACGGTCATTTTGTTCTGTTTTTGTTGTCTGATTGGTAAGTTACAAATGCATTTTTAAACTTCATTTATTTTCATTTCAGAGAAAAAAAAAAAAAAGATGGGAAATTATTCTGTTCGAAATAATTCAAAGATTTGCATTTGCAAATTCACACATATTATTGCGAGATCTTTAGATTCAGGTCGCGTTTCAGTAAGTCTGTTATAATGAGCCAAATATGAAACTACTGAAAGTGTCCAGCAGAATTAAACTAAAACTAGTTTTACTTAGCTGCACTTAACTGTATGCAACTTGACATTTTTAATTTACTCTGCAAGCAGATAAAACATGTTGAAGATCAAATTATTGATTCACACACATCTGTCTGTTCATTAGTCGACTTTCATTTTGTTCGGTATCTTTGCTATTGTTAAAGGTTACAAACTGATTTTAGGCTTTCTAAACCAATAAGTGCATTAATCTGTGTAAAATGTGTTCATCAGGTGTGTTTGGTGATTCAGTGTCAGTGATGGAGGGAGTTTCTGTCACTTTATACACCAATCTTTCTGAAATACATAAAGGCGACAATATTCTGTGGGAATTTGGAAGTGAAAAGTACATTATAGCTGAAATCAGTATAAAATATGGATTCTTCTCCACATCTGATGGTCCTGATGGGAGATTCAGAGACAGACTGAAGCTGGGCAATCAAACTGGATCTCTGACCATCACAAACATCACAACTCAACATGCTGGACTCTATGAAGTAAAGATAAGTGGAGTAAAAGGATCATTAAAAACATTCAGCGTTTCTGTCTATGGTGAGTAGACTCATAATTCGTTCGAACATTGACGTATTATTAAAATAATCTTTGGTTCTGTAAAAATTAAGCATAACCCACGGCATTTTGTGGCATGATTACCACAAAAAAAAAAAAAAAAAACATATTGACTCATCAATAAAATAAATAATAATAATAATAATAATAATAATAATAATAATAATAATAATAATAATAAAGCAAAGCGCTTAAAGTCAGTGAGGTCAATTTTTTAAGAAGTAAAAGTATAAGTACAAATGTGACCCTGGACTACAAAACCTTCAGTCTTAAGTCGCTGGGGTATGTTTAAAGCAATAGCCAAAAATACATTGTATGGGCCAAAAAATTATTGATTTTTCTTTTATGTCAAAAATCATTAGAAAATTAAGTAAAGATCATGTTCCATGAAAATATTTTGTAAAATCCCTACTGTAAATATATAAAAAGTTAATTTTTGATTGGTAATATGCATTATTAAGATCTTAATTTGGGCAACTTTAAAGGTGATTTTCTCAATATTTTGATTTTTTTTGCACCCTCAGATTCCAGATGTTCAAATAGTCGTATCTCGGCTAAATATTGTACTATCCTAACAAACCATGCATAAATGGAAAGCTTATTTATTCAGATGTCAGATGATGTATAAACCTCAGTTTTGAAAAATTGACCCTTATGACTGGTTTTGTGGTCCAGATGTTAAGCTTATGTTTTGACAAAAACAATTATCTTATGTCAAAATTAGTATATTATTTGAGCTGTAAAGCTGTTCATAAAATAAGAATTTAACTTTGCACACTACCTAAACAGTATTTTCGTGTTTACCCCCATTGACTTATATTGTAAGCATTTCATTTTAACCTACATTTCTTTTTCTTTCTTTCTTTCTTTCTCTTTCTTTCTTTCTTTCTTTCTTTCTTTCTTTCTTTCTTTCTTTCTTTCTTTCTTTCTTTTCTTTTCTTTTCTTTTTTTTTTTTTAAGAAAACAGTCAGCAAGGCATACAGTGCACAGAATAAATATGTAAACCCCGACAGATTTTTCAGAGAAACATCCATCTCGCTTTTAAATGAATACTCTCTATGGGATTGTACACAATGAAATATATGTTCAAATCTGGTTTATTGGTTTTAAATTAGAGACAAAATTGCCTTTTACCAAAGGCAAAATTGTAAATATTTTACCAAATAGAAAATCAGGGTGCAAAAATTAGTACACCCCAATGAGTGTTAAACATAAAATAAAATTGTAATTAACAGAAATTTACCAGCAGATGAGTACGATCAATCATCACACAGGTGGCAACTTAATAATTGACAATTAAAAGTGGTATTTAAGAGAGAAAATACGCTCACATATAATGCTGATAAAATGACACCATGTGGGAAAAAAAAGTGTCACAAGAGCTGGGAAAGAAAATAATTTCTTTGTGCAAACTTTTTTTTTTTTTTTTTTTTTAAAGAAAATTAGCGAAGCATTAATAAGTTTGAATACTGTAGCAAAACTGATCCAGAAATTCAAATGTGATGGACTTGTGGTAAGCTCGCTGAGACGTCCAGGCCGTCCATGTAAGTTAACACCTCGTCAAGTGCACTTTGTTATGTGAGAACATTCACCATGCACGTTCAGTACAGTTGGCTAAATCATTAGAAAGTAAACTGAGGAGAGTTTTTCCCGTGACAACATGCATCGTAGCATAATGTCATACCCGAAGGAAGCCACTGCTCAAGTCCATGCACAAAAAAAAGCCTGTCTAGAATTTGCCAGGGCTTGACAAAGGTGAAGACTATTGGGACTCAATACTTTGAAGCATTGATGATACAAAGATCACAACACACTACACCAAACATAATATTATGCATAAGATGTATTCATATTTCTCTTCATTCTCTCATGTTTTCAGCTCATCTGCCTGTTCCTGTCATCAGCAGTAACTCTTCACAATGTTCTTCATTATCAAATTGTTCATTGTTGTGTTCAGTGGTGAATGTGAGTGATGTGAGTCTCTCCTGGTACAAAGGAAACAGTTTATTGTCCAGCATCAGTGTGTCTGATCTCAGCATCAGTCTCTCTCTACCTCTGGAGGTGGAATATCAGGATAAAAACACCTATAGTTGCATGCTCAACAATCCCATCAGCAACCAGACTCAATATCTGAACATCAGTGAAGTCTGTCACACATGTGAAGGTATAGTGATATTAATACTGATTCACTCTCAGTCATACAGTGTGTGATAGTGTTTGATGGACAGATTCACTCACACACTCATTTTGTCAATTTCAGACAAAGGCCTACCTTTATTTCACATAGTGCTGATCTCAGCTGCTGCCTCTGGTTTTCTGTTGATTGTAGCTGCAGTCGTTGGGACCTTTTGCATCTGCAAGAAATGTAGAAAAAATGGTCAGGAGAGCAAGCAATTATTCTGTAGAAATATTGATCTTTTTTTTTTAAGACACCGATATTGATTAGCTATTTTAACACATATTTGGTTATCATTAATGCAGTCCAGAGACAGAAGGAAGGCAGAAGTGCAGCATTGCGTAAACCAAAAACACGACAAAAGGTAAGATGTTGCAATATGTTGCAGTCTGTGGGTGGTTTATAAACTCAACTGTCATCATTATTTCCTTTTAGCAGCAGGGACTGACAAAAAAGGATAGCAGGTTTTTTGAAATGCTAATTTCACTAAATTTGTGTGCTGTTTGCACCTCATTGTTGTCAATTTTGCCAGTGTATTTTCATTTTGCAGAAAAAAATAGCCCTAAATGAATTTATTAGCACATAGAAATTGTTTTATAGGATGTATTGATAGTTATATTTTGTCATTGATAAATTATGATACATTATACATGTTTTGGGCTAAATTATTATCTGAAGCACCTTTCGCATTCATCACGTTCTTCCCTACAGTAAAAGTAAATTATGACTTTCTGTCACTAATGTAGTGATTTTTCTATTTTTTTTTTAAGTCGTGACATTCTACCGACTGAAAACGGTCGACTTTTATGTTTGCTGTGGTGCAAACACAAACATCTAATCACGCTTTAAAAAATCCCACCAAAAATAGTTTTCTCAACTTGTAAATATGCTTAGAAATTGACATTTGCTGACATTTGACCCAGCACTTTTTGAGCAATTTATGGATTTATTTTTAAACAAATGTAGACTTTTTTTTTTTAATGCAAAGACCTCTGCTTAGATAAGAGAGCCAATGAAAAACAATACATGCGAATAAATTCCATTTGTTACCTTTTTTTAAGGGGCACGTTTTATACTATTAGATTTTCACTGGAAAGAAAGGAGGACACTGATGTTATCTGTGCCGAGCGGCAGCTGCTCTGCGGTTCATCATTACTCTGAGCTCAGATGCAGCTTTAGCAATCGTTGGTTTCTTTGTAGACGTGCTGCAACTTCAACTTTGCTGCTGCTTTTGCGTGAAAGAAAATCATTCTCAGCGTCATGACAAACCTTTAGAACTCAACTTATTTGATGATTTAACTGCTTAAAAAGTCATGATTTATGTCATTTCCTCTTGCTGCTCCATGTTAGCATCTGTTCTTTAGTAGTCTTGTCTTGTCAACAAAACAAATTTGTCAGTGTTTTGAAGATAATTGTAAATTTGCACTAATAAGGTCTTGTTATTAGGAGAGCAACAAGGTTATTCAGATAGAAAGATCTTCTATTAATTTTCTGTCACATCAGCAGGTTCCTAATTGAGTTTGTGTTTCCTTTCAGAAACTGAAGAAGGAGGCTGTGTATGAAAATGTTCCCAAAAAACGATGATCAAATACTGTAATGGAAATGGATAAACACACTTTTGGTTTGGTTCACATTAGGATGTGACGGTTTTGCTTTAACTCTTTGTGTCATATATATTTTAGTGTTATTGTGATGTCTGACATTTTGTTTTAATTTTGTGGTTTCAGCAAGGTCTCAAAAACAGACTTTGTCTTTCATTTATTCTTCACAAAATCTTTGCTCTCTAGAAACCAGTCTCGGTTGAAATTCCTATTTTAGGTCCAAGTATTAGCATTATAAATGCTAAATTAATATTGTACGTTATTCTGTGCCGTAAACGCTCCACTCCGCTCCACTCGCTATGCTGTAGTGGAAATATGGCGTAACCGTGTATTTCCACTGGCACGCAGGGAGCAGAGCGGTGTGGGCGTTTTCAGTTCATTGCTATGGAAGCTGAGCTTAAACGCTTGCGCAGTGCGTTTATGCGCCCTGGTCGCTACGCTGTTGTGGAAATACGCCGTAAGGGTGATCGCAACTATTGTAAAATTGTAGCTGTAATTCCCACCCCTGTCCAGTTGGTCTCGAGTGTACTCCAATATAGCAGCAAAGAACTGGATCCAGAACAAATATGGAACTATCAGGAATGTTTTCCCATGTGTTTGATTACCCACAGGCGAGTACACAGAAACTACAACGATCTATATCACTGCACATTAAAAAGCGCCAAACGGTATTTATTGCTTGAATTTTCTAAAGACAACACAATTTTCTAATGACAACACAAATGAGTAACACAAAGCCTAGCCTATTCCTTTTTTTTTTTTTTGGAAGGAAGATGCACTATTAACTGTACATTCATCAACTGAAAAACAGCATACACCTCATAGATTTTCATTTTAATGAACCAAAATCGATTTTTAAGTCACAATGAATTTTGGTTCATTAAAACGAGAATCTATTAAAATCGAGAAATCTTTTGTTGTTGTTTTACCCAGCCTTTTTTTTTTTTTTTTTTTTTTTTGCGCTGTCGTCCTGTAGGTTCATGACTAAAAATGAAAATGTGAACAAAAATAAAAGCAATTAAGTGTTTTATTCTAATTAAAATATGAAAGTTATAATGACGGATAATAATATATTATTATGGATTTTTTACAACCCTGTCCATCAAAATGACAATGTTAAAGTCTAGCGCATAGAAGGTGAAGCCGAAGGTAATCCACAAAAGGCTTTAATTACAAATCACACTATACATGAAAAATAACAAGGCAACATAAACACATGTGATTCTAAACAATAAATAACATCAAACTGAACAGAAAGGAGACTTTAAATAGGGTAGCTAACAAGGGCAAGACAGGTGATGGGAATTAACTAATAATGAACTAAGGAGAACAGGAACATAACCAAATAAGGACAAACAGGAACTGGAAGAAACCAACACAATGTACTAAACCAATACAGAAAACAGAACCTATGTAAAACAAAACACAACAAAAGAGTTCATAACTTGGAATAATATCGTGCGCAATCTGTCAGTAGGTCACGCACGCGCTGATCGCTCTGAAATAAGCTAACCCTGAAATATAACCTACTCCGGAGCAGTTATCTTCAGAGAGCAAGTTGCTATGGCTACTTACATACACTGAAAGTTACCTCCCTTTTTGGAACCGAAAGTTGAGGTTATCTGCTTGCTTACCCTTAAACATACTCCGGAATGTCACATAAGTTGCTTTCTGGGTCACCCCCCAGGACAGTTTGGCAGATGTATCACAAACACATCAGCGCTCTCTAGTGTCCAAAGCAGAAAATCAGATTTTAAGAATATCACTCTACTTAAAAGAGGCTATGCTAGAAAAAAAAAAAAAAAAGTGATAGACCTCTATCACAGTTTGTTAAGATTACGTAGGGGTGGCATATATGTTCAGTTTTGTTGGGTAACAGCACACGAAGGAGTGAAAGGGAATGGAAGTGCAGACAAATTAATAAAAAAGAGCACTGCAAAAAGAAATATCAGTTCCAGTACCTCTTGGAAAAGGTGAGGGAAAAGAAATAATCAAGAAGAAAGGTACTGAATTATGGCAGAGATGGTGGGAGGAAGACAATAAAGGAAGGGGATATTATAAAGTACAAGTCAGTTAGCATTACAAATTATAAAGGAAAGAACAGGAGAGAAGAAATTTTAAAAACAAGATTATGAGAGTAGATCATGCTGGTCTGAATAGCACCTTGTTTTTAATGGGCAATTTTAAATGCATTCATTGCGTTTGAACCGACTTGAATAATGTAAATATACATATGAAAAAATACAAAACCATGCACACAGAAGTATATAGCAGTTCAAATACTGACTGATATGTTACCAAGGTACGATTTTATAATAGTTTATTGTCTTAATGGTGAACATATTTAGAAACCCTGATTTTAAGTAACCACAAAAATAAAACTGTGAATAAATAAAAACAAATTGTGCATTGTTCATCTCAATGTTCAGCGGCAGCAGAGTGTTTGACGCCTCGTTCCACTGTCCACCGCATTGTCCACCGAGTTGCTGAGGAGTTGGTGGCCATTCGCCACCAAGAGATTCACCTCCCCGAAGACCCCACAACACTTGGAGGCAGGGCTGGACTTAAAACTGATGTTGTTTTTCTAATGTTAAATGTTGTAAAAAGTATTTTCAGTAACGTATAGAACAATTTGTTTTAATGTGAAAAAATAAATATTTACAGAACAAAAAATAAAATAAACATATAGAAGAATGTTGTGAAAAAATTATAAGCTGCATTACAAAAATGTACACATTGTAATTTACAAATTGTACATAATTCTCTTTTATTTATACATGTAAATAATATAATACAAAAATACAAAATGTACAAAAATTATTCATTTCATTCTTAACTTACATCACAAAAATAAACTACAATGTACACATTTTTTCCACTGTTTTCTCTCACCTCATATGGCCAATAATTTATTTGTTTACTATTCTCTCAAGAAGAAAAACAGTCTCTCCCTGCTCTCCTGTGTCTTATTCTGGAGTTTGATGTCCTTCCTGAGTAGCTCCACCAGCTTCCACTCACTCCCTTACCTGTTCCAGGACAGTTGCAATCCAAAATCAGAGCAAATAAACCTTGTCTGTTAACAACAACAGCACAATGAATTTCAGCCAAAAAAAAAAAAAAAAAAAACTACAACAACAATAATAATAATAATAATAATAATAATAATAATAATAATAATAAAATGTCTATTAACTTGCTTACTTTGTATTTTTTTAAGTCTTTCCCCAGCAGGCTCACTTTCTCCAAAAAAAAGTCCTACAACAAGAGAAAATGGAAACACTTACAATATAAAGTATGGTTTGCAATCTTAACATTAGAAAATATGACACAGCAGGATATGCATACAAAATACTCAAGTGCTAAAGTTTGGTTAAATTATTTGACATTGCTTTCATGACAGCACTACAAAAACAAAACAGAGAAATACTGTTGCCTTATATAGTGGTTCTCTTATTGTTTGTGGGCTTTGTTTAAAAAAAAAAATGTTTTAACACTTGTCTTCGCTAGGTATTTCAGTAAATGAAAACACAATACTTACATTTCAGTTCCCCTACATTTCAATTCCACTTCATTCCCCAACAGAACTCTCACCTGTCATGTTCTTTGAATATAAATTCCATCGTCATCTGCGCGCTAGTGATATGGTAGGGTGCGAAGTGTCCATCAGATGTACACTTCATTTTCCTGGGAATCGGAGACCGCATCTGAAGTCGCTTTCGATTTACGGCAGCCTTCGTCGCGCCGCGGTGACGCATTCGGCCTTGGAATGCGGATTTTGGGGTGCATCCTGAATTGGCACAGCTTATGTCTTGACGCTGTAACGCAATCGCCCTTCATATTTGCACTTTGGAGTCCACGCACCTCAGTTTGGAACACAACGAAACGAAAAGCGAGCCTTACCCTGCGTCCCATGTGCATACTATCCACCCTATCTGCCCTAAATAGTGTTGGAAATTATTACTATGACATAGAATTTAGCCGTGAGTTTTTTTTTTTCCAGTCTATGGACATCCAGCCAAACACGGTTGATCCATGAGCTATAACAACGGGACACGAACTTTTGTTTTTTTATGGCGATATGGAATGGCGATTCTGTTATTTTTCTTTTTGGTTTTATTCCACCATGGTAAGACATTTGTATGCTATCTGCCTGTTTGCTAACGATAGCTGTTTTTCAGCTCTTTATTTTCACTTAATTTCATGACTGCAATTATAGTGAAAGCAGATATGAATCAAAATGTGGTTTGTATAAGTTAATGTTCATTAAGTTGCTAAAAATTATTCATAACACTTGTGTACTGTATTTGCTTGAATTTAGACCGGTTTCTCTACCTATAATGATCTGGAGAAAAACATTTTTACAGCTCTTACCTGTTGTTTATATTTGTTTGGCTCATAAATAAGTTTTTCATTTCTTTTTCAGGTTTTTTCTGATGTTGATATTGTTGGAGTATCTGTTTTGGAGGGAGATCCGGTCACTCTAAACACTTATGTTGAAACAAACCAACAAGAAGATATTAAATGGTATTTTAATAACATTCGAATAGCTGAAATCAGTGGAGATCTGAGTGATATTTGTACAGATGTTCAGTGTAATGAAGGTACTGAGAGATTCAGAGACAGACTAAAACTGGACCGTCAGACTGGATCTCTGACCATCACAAACACCAGAATCACAGATTCTGGACTTTATGAACTAAAGATTATCAGCAGCAGCAGCATCAGTGAAAAGACCTTCAGTGTTACTGTTTACGGTGAGTCACTGAATGAATGTTTGAAGGCAGATGAAATAGGTTTAAAACCACAGTAAGATTTTTTTTTTGCAGTAAGATTCAAAGTAGTTATTTTCTCTTGGATTTTTAATGTCGTATATTCAATCTTTTTGAAATCACATTTACTGTTGAAGTATTTTATTTGAAACAAGAAACGAAGCAAACAGCATCAGAAATTGTTATCCACAGTGCTTTCACAATGTTGTTGTTGATTTTTCCCCAAAAAAGATCATTCAGCAGCTGTTGGTTTGTGTTTCAGGTGTTTTTGCTCCTGAACAAGATGAAAAGTCAGTAAAGGAGGGAGAGTCTCTCACTTTAGATCCTGGTCTAGTAAGAAAACCAAATGAGGGGGTGACGTGGTATTATAACGGCATTCTCATCGCTGAAATCACTGGATATCAGAGCAATATCTGTACAGATGATGAGTGCAAAGAGAAATTCGGAGACAGACTAAAGCTGGATAATCAAACTGGATCTCTAATCATCACAAACACCAGAACCACAGACAGTGGAGTTTATACACTAAAGATAAACAGAAGCTTTCATCGCAGAAACGGTGCTATCAGTGAGAAGACCTTTGGTGTTACTATTAGTGAGTATAATTTAGTTCCCTTGATCATTTTGATCACAGCACAATCACAAAACTTCTGTGGCTTATTTATGTGATTTTGAGCAAACTGAAGCTGACTTTTCTTGTAGTGGCATACATCTTGGAGTTCTGGCTTGGAAACTGTTTAGTAAGTGCCTTAAACTGAAACCTCAGTGCCTATTGCCACCAAGTCTTGCTGCAGGTCTTTTGCAGTCATTCGAGGGTTTACTGAACTGCCGTTGATAGCGATACCTGGACTTGAACCCGCAACCTTTGGGTTACAAGTCTGACTCTAACCGTTAGGCCACAACTGCCCACAATAACTCAATTACTTTTGTTTGCAACAGCTGAAATTCTGTAAATGCTGCCAAAAAACCTGATTTGCATTGGGGGTTTAATTGGTCTTTCTTAATTAAATTAGTTTTGTTCTTTACTGAAATTGTTTTTTATAGTTAAATAAATTTGAAAGATAATCCAAAAGTTAACCCAATTAGAGTCCCCAGTAAATATATCCATTTCCACCACTGCGTGTGTATGTGTATGCAGTTCATTCACAAAATATTCAGACCCCTTCACTTTTTTCAGTTTTATGTTGCAGCCTGATACTACAATTGTTTCAATTCTTTTTTTTTCTATTGATCTGCACTCCATACCTCATAATGACAAAGGAAAAACAGAATTTAAGAAATGTCTGCAACACTTAAAATTTAGCTCCGATGCCTCCCATTTCTCTTGATTATTGCTGAGATGTTTCTACACCTTGATTGGAGTTCACCTGTGATAAAATTGATTGGACATGATTTGGAAAGGCACACACCTCTCTATAAAAGGTCTCACAGCTGACAATAAATATCGGCGAAATCCAAGCTATGAGGTCAAAGGAACTGCCTGCAGAGCTCAGAGACAGCATTGTATCAAGGTACAGATCTGGGGAAGGCTACAAAAAAAATTCTGCTGCTCTGAAGGTTTCCAAGGGCACAGTGGCTTCCATAATTCTCAAATGGAAGAAGTTTGGCACAACCAGGACTTTTCCAAGAGCTGGTCACCCAGCCAAACTGAGCAATTGATTGAGAAGGTGACCAAGAATCTGATGGTCACTCTAGTTGAGCTCCATGATCATATATGCAGATAGGAGAAACCTACGTACAGAAGGAAAAACATCACTGCAACACTCCACCGATCTGGGCTTTATGGTGGTCCGGCCAAACTCAATCCTCTCCTTAGTGAAGACGCATGAAAACACACTTGGAATTTGCAAAACAGCACCTAAATGACCCTCAAACCAGCTCTGCTCATCATCTTCAGTACCATCCCCAAAGTAAAGTGTCCTGGTAGCATCCTCATGCTGTGGGGCTGTTTTTCAGAGGAAGGGACTGAGTGACTCGTGAGAGTAGAAGAAAAGCTCAGTGCACTAAAATATTGAGAGCGCGTTAATGAAAACCTAATCCAGAGCATTCAAAACTTCAGACTGGGCAGAAGATTCACCTTGCAACAGAACAAAGACCCTATGCACACAGCCAAGGCAACATAAGAGTGGCTTAGGCACAACTCTGTGAATGTCCTAAAGTGGCCCAGCCAGAGCCCTGACTGGCTGACAATAGACGGTCCCCATCCAACTTGACTGAGCTTTAGAGGATTTGCAAAATATGACTTAGTACTTAGTGGCAAAACCCTTGTGTGTGTAATCTTATCCTGTAAGCAAATGCCTGACGTTTTCAGTATTAATCTATAATTCAGGAGCCACTTGCATAAACTGCTTAGACTAGCCTTAAAGAGATAGTCATGCTTTTTTTTTTTCCTCTAGACTGGTCATAACTTTTTACCCCTTCGCCAACTGCTAGTTGGTCAAACTACTTCTTCAGACACAGTCGTAACAGAGGCTATGCTTATGCAACTGGCACCAGATCATCTCTATCACCTTCACATATTCTTCCAGTGACTCACAATGTCACAACAGACACGTGCTGTTAACAAGTCTATTTTTATTAACATGAAAAATGCATAAAATTAGTTTTTCTATGAACATTGATGTTTTTTTTCAGTGCAAAGTGCTGTGATGCTGTTTTAACTGCTGTTATTTATTTATTAAAGCTGCTGCTATTTTAGTTAAATCAATGTCATACAAAAGATGACCAAAGTATAAGGTGTAAATTTCATACAAAGAAATCGGTAGAATTGGTTATTAGTCACTCTCTATTCATAATGACTTTTTCTCTTTAGCTGTTTCAGATTCAGGTCTGTCTTCAGCCGCTGCAGCAGGAATCGCTGTTGCTGTTATTCTGCTTTTGGCTGCAGCTGCTGCTGCTGGTGTGATTTACTTTCGCAAGCGTCAAGCGAGCAGTGAAGGTAAGTATTACATACAGCGGATTTAACAAGATGGAGATTGTTTGTAAAGAATATTTGAAAGATGTGAAAAGATGTATTTTTATTCTGATTAACCAAAGTGATTTATGTTTAATTTAGTTTTTTATTGTTCAACAGACATCAGAATGCAGCAGCGTGGTCAGGTAAGATACAATAGACTCATTCAGTCAGTTCAAGTCCAGTTTTTGTGCATATCTTAGATGGAATCTGATCATACTTAGGGAACTACTGTGACTATAACTACTCTTAAGAACTTATTTTTGTGTGCATTTGTAGGACTTTGGATTTCACATGCAAAATTTCTGGGTTATTTAAATGAAACACGCAATTGCGCTGCTCTTGCTTCACTTCGCCCTTCACTTTCTTTCTATTTTGTTGCAGCCTAATACTACAATCATTTAAATTAAATCATTGCGCAGTGACATCACAACGTCATTTAGCAACTTTTAACAACTAATTGACCTTCCTTTAGCAACTTCCCCAGAAAATTAGTTGGCAACACTGCTTAGTTGAAGCACCTTTGGCAGCAATTACAGCATAGAAACTTTTGGATATGATGCAACAAGCTTTGCACACCTGGATTTCCTGCCATTCTGCTTTTCAAATCCTCTCAAGCTTGTTCAAGTTGGACGGGGTCTGTCGGTGGACAGCTAGTTTCATGTCTCTCCAAAGATGTTTGATAGGGTTGACATCAGGCTCTGGCTGGGCCACTCTAGGACATTCACAGAGTTGTGCCTGTGTTGTCTTGGCTGTGTGCTTAGGGTCATTAGAAGGTGAACCTTCCACCCAGTCTAAGGTCCTGATCACTGTCGAACAGTTTTTCTTTGAGGATATTGCTGTACTTTGCTCCATTCAGCTTTCCCTCAACCCTGACCAGTCTCTCAGGCCCTGCAGCTGAAAAACACCCCCATAGCATGATTTGTTCTTGGGGAACCACTCTGCTGGCTAGTTCCTTGAACTGAGTTCATAGAACTACACAGTGTGAAAGCCCCTATAGTAGCCACTGTGCTCTTGGGAACTGTGTTCTTCAGTGCAGCAGAAATTTCTCCCAGATCTGTGCCTAGCAACAATTCTGTCTCTGCGCTCTGCAGGCAGTTCCTTTGACCTCATAGCTTGGTTTTTGCTATGTGTTGAGGCCTTTTATAGAGAGTAGTGTGTGCCTTTCCAAATCCTGTCCAAACATTTGAATTAACCACAGGTGGAATCACATGCAGTCAAGGTGTAAAAACATCTCCGCAACGATCAAAAGAAATGGGAGGCACCACAGTCAAATTTCAAATGTTGCAAAGGGTCTGAATACATATCCTTTTTTTTTTTTTTTAATGAATTTACAGACATTTCTAAAATCCTGTTTTAACTTTGTCATTATGGGGTTTAAAATATAATATATTGTTGGACCAAAGTAAAAAAAAAAAAAAAAATTGCTTAATTTTGTTACAAGTAATCAGTTTACAAAAAAATTACAACAGTTAATAGTGAAAATTGCTTTTAAACTGCATTGTTGAAAGCATAACATAGAACATTCATGCAAGAAATGTAATGTCCATGTGCCATTGAAAAAAGCCACTCACATTTCAGATGAACTTCAGATGAACTTAAAGAAAGAAAGAAAGACCAAAAAAAAAAAAAAACTCATCACATTTGCACAATTTTGAAAAATGCAAGGTCAACACTATAAATTTATATATTTCAATACATTTTACAGCAATTCTCCTGATACTTAAAACATCAATTCACTGGAAAAACAACAACATCTGTAGGTTATTTTTTTGGGCAAATCATAATCATCACCCTCTTGTAGTTCATATCTTAGTGTCATTTTCAAAACACAAATTAAGATATTTTAAAATGAAACCTGAAGGCTTCATATAACATATGTTTTATGAAATCCATCTGACGTATTTCTTTAAAATTAACATTTCTTTGTGGCTACTTTGTATAGGTTTCTTGTAAGTGTGGTACTTCTGATTGGGCTGAGGCTGGGATTTAGTGAGTTTGAAGTAAAAGTATTTGATGGGTGCATACTGTGTGTCATTTTTGACCGAGATGGCTTTTAGCTGGTTTTGCATCTGAACTCTTCATATATAGTTATAGTTGTCCAGTAAATCGATTACACCTGATTGGTTTTACTTCCAATTACCTACATAATTTACTTTAGATCAACAATAAGACAGAAAAGTAAATTTGTATATATATATATATATATATATATATATATATATATATATATATATATATATTCATCAGTCATGTTTTTCTCCTCTTCTTTACCATCAGTGAATCTGTATATTTTTACAGGTGAATCAGAATGATGAAATGACCCAAGAGTCTCCACTGTAGAAGACTGCAACATACTGTTGAACACTACCGATGGTACGTCCTCTAATCAGACTGAGTCTGCCAGTGAAACGCCAATGTAACTTCATTTATTACACTGATACTTTACTGAAAAGAGCACTGAAGAGGCAGTGGAAAATGAGAGAAAGGAATTTTTATGGTCGGTCACAGAGGCCAAAACCTTAGGAATCAGTCTCAAGGTAGGTGGAAGGTAGAAACTTGGAGTTTTTTTCTCCATATAATGGACTGCTATGGTGCCCCAAGTTTGAACTTCCAAAATGCAGTTTCAAACGATCCCAAATGCAGTTGTAAGCAATTCCAGCTGAGGAAGAAGAGTCTTATCTAGCGAAACAATCGGTTATTTTCATTTTAAAGAATACAATTTAAATACTTTTTAATGTCAAATGCTCGTCTTGTCTTTCTCTCCCTGAATTCTGTGTATTATGTTTCAGGACAGTTAGGATATGTCGAAAAACTCCAATTGTATTTTCTCCCTCAACTTCAAAAATCATTTCAAAATCATCCTACATCGCTGCAGAAGTACCGACCCAGTCTTTGCAAAGTAAACATGCAAAGAAGATCAAACACCCTTAACAAAAAAGGCAAAACAGTGATACAGGACAATTTTGAAGTTGAGGGAGAAGTTTTTCGACATGCCCTAACTGTCATGAACTGGTAAGAACAGAGTTTAGGCAGAGCAAGACAAGATGAGCATTTGATATTAAAAAGTATATAAATTGTGTTATTTTTATGATATTAACCGATATATAACTGATCATTTCGCTAGATAAGACCTTTCTTTCTTGGCTGGGATTGTTTATAACCGCATTTGGGATCGTTTGAAGCCGCATTTAAATTACATTTTGGAAGTTCAAACTCAGGGCACCATATCAGTCCATTATATTGAGAAAAATCCTGAAATGTTTTCCTCAAAAACAATTTCTTTACAAAAGAAAGACATGAACATCTTCGATGATAAGGGGGTGAGTACATTAGATTATGCTTAGCAAATTCTGATTAAATATTATAACTGCAGCAGCTCGCACAGTAATATACTACAACATTGTGAATAGCATTAACATTCACGTTTGGCGTAGACCCTGTATTAGAGTAAAATAGACTTTGCATAGGTATCTGTATGCCTAATGGAGCTTACAGCAGGTTAGTTTAGTACAGCATCCAGGTTCACATTGCTAAGCCACTAGTTATTGTATCTGGGCTTCACTACCTCAACACGTTAACACATTAACTCAGGTCACTGGTTTATGCTATCTGGTCAATTGTATAGCAGCAGTATGCTTTCATGCTTACAGCAGCATGCATATTTTGGCTGTTTCATTATTGGTATAAGACCAAATATATTAACATTGTCATATCTATTACCATGCTAAAATCTTCTGAGAGCTGTCATGGAAGAAATGCATTTTTTTTTTTTTTTTGAAAGTTGCTGCAGAAATACAATTTTCCATATTCACATAGATCTGAAAAAACGACAAAAACACTGACAGTCTGGTAGATGATGTCACTGTGAAGAAACACTACTTTCCTATAGACCGAACTCATAATACGCATGCACATATCACAATTTGAAACAAATTTGCATTTTTGTGGTTTACACAGAGACAGTAATGGTATTGTTTTTTGTTTGTTTGTTTTTTAACTTGCACTTTGAAATAATTTCAAAAATTGAAATAAGCTCCAAAATGGGATTGTTGTGAAAAAAAAAAAAAAAAAAAGAATAGCTAAAAGGCATAAAGCTTTCATTTGAAAAGGTGTCTCAAAAGTACCTCATACTACAAAATGAAATAGAATAGTACAAAAGTATTTTGTTTGTTTTAAGCTA
>JAHKKF010538826.1:0-16062 GCA_019740295.1 Labeo calbasu | reverse complement strand
AAGGAGAAGTGCTCACTAACACAGATTTAGACAGATTTGTGAACAATATTTGAGAGAAATAGGCCTTTTGTTTACATAGAAAAAGTCTTAGATCTTTGAGGTCAGCTCATGAAAAATGGGGGCAAAAACAAAAGTACTGTGTTTTTAATTTTGGTCAGTGTATTATGCACAGTACTTTTAAACAGAGTATGTTTATGTATGTAAAGATTACAGGCTTGTACTAATAGTGGAATGTTTATTTGCAAAGGACAGCACTGGAGCATGAGTTCTTGAAGCTCCGCCCTTTGCATTTAAAGGGATAGACAGAAATATGGTGCGTTGTGGCTCATACCCTAAAAGTGTCAATTTTAACAAGCTATAAAAAATATGTAGGGTATTTTGAGCTAAAACTTACACACTCTGGGGACATCACAGACTTATTTTACATCTTGTAAAAAGGGGCATAATATGTCACCTTTAATAGTGCTACCCATTTCAGTGGTGGCCAAAATTACGATTTAAAATCAGTAAAAGCTAGAAATATCTTGAGATTTACAGGCAGTATTACAAGTAGAATACTAATTTTGTTTTGAGGAGCTTCAGGGGAATCAAGCCTTCTTTAGTCAGTTTTGATGCTCACAAAATATTCTTTACTCAAACAATTGAAAAAGGATTTGTGGCTTAATATTATTGTGAAAACAGTGATACCTTTTATCATGATTCTTTGATGATATGAAAGGCCAAAAGAGCAGCATTTATTGGAAATATAAATCTTTTGTGACATTATAAATGTTTCTACTGTCACTTTTGATCAATAAAAAGCATCCTTGCTGAACAAAATATAATTTATATACACACACAATATATATACACACACACACACACACACACACACACACACACACACACACACACACACATTGTATTAAACATTATATCTGCTAACTATGATCAGAAGTTCTTAATTCCCTCTGGAAAATGGAAAACAGGATGCGCATCTGTTCACTAATGACCTCTACAATATGCTACACATTATCTGTGCACAAAAAAAAAATTAATCAAATCAAGTTAAAGTGATCAGACACAGTATGTTCGAATAGAAAATTATGTTTGAGTTCTGTCTAAGTAAGGCATCGGAATGAAGCTTGTTACAGTGACAGCCTTTTAGATAAGTGCGACCTGAAGAGACTGACAGCTCTGACCGTGTCACCGCTTCAGTGACTCAAGTCTCTGGCCTCCAGCTTTAGAACAAATACACACACACACACACACACACAGACACATGCTCACATGGGGACAATTTTCATTGTTACAGAAAACCCATTATTATTTTGTGAGTTTTATTTTGAACAAAGAACGAGCGGATGGGAAGTGAGCTAGACCACCCCTCCAATGTTCAATAATACATTTCCCGCCGAAAAAGAAACAGTTGAACTAGTTCGCTCAAGGGGCTGTTAGCAGACAAAGCCAACACATTTCATGCTAAGCCTTTCTTGCCAAAACCACGCTCACACTTCATCACATCTGAAACAATGCTGTCAATGGAACAGCACCTCGTGGCGACAAGACAAACAGTGCCTCCACATCTGCACAGCATGCTGTCGTTCGAGAAGAGAGAAAAGTGCTGACAGACTGCGAGATACTTCCATAGTCTCAGCCACCGTTCGTTATTATTCAGCTGAGAAGATTTCATTTAATTCACATAGGCTGTGCGCTGATGGACTTTTTGTTGTGACAGAGCGTGAGACATTTTCTCTTGATCTGAGAAGGACATTGACGGTGCATCAGAGTGGCTAAAGGTCAACTGCCCTGATGCCAGATTGACAATGTATTCTGGATTCAGCCAGTTAAGAAATGAATCTGGAGCTTCTTGTGTAAAAAACTGTTGCAGGCTGTGAATACTAATACCTCTATGAAACCTCAAGATGGAATGAAAGCCAGTTTGGCTAAATCTGTTCATAAATAAACGAACAGTCATAGCCACTGAGGCATCCAAAGGTAGAACTTCTGTAAGACTGAACCAAACATAAATCAAAAGTTCTGGTAAACAAAGTTAGTTTAAACTCCCATAGCCAACAAGCATCTATTTTTCTTTCACCAGACTGTGAATTTGAATATCTGGTTTAAAAGAACAAATTTCTGTCCTCATTTACTCACCCTCACGTCATTCCAAAAGTTGAATTCCTAAAGAATATCCTGGCCACTGATTTCAGTTTAATAAAAGTGAATGAGGATTGGGGTTGTCGAGCTCCAAAATAGGGAGAAAACACACACACACATTAAAATGTTTCATATGAAGTGCCCTGTAGCTATTCTCTGGCACAATCATAAGTAAAGATGTTTAATCTTTGGACAAGTCTTTCAGAGTCAAATCTTTCCAATGAATCAATCGATCCAGTTCAACAAACAGGTCTGAATGATTCATTTACAAATCTAATCTTGTTCTTGAGTTCATCTCAATGATTCAGCTCACTGGAGGGAAAGATCATATGGGGAATCTTTTCATCCAAGCAGCGAACCTAATTTATGCAAGGAGGAGTAAATATTGGAAGAACAATTTGCAAATAAAGCAGTGTTTCCATCCAGTGCATTCAAGAGAACAAAATATTTTATTAAATGCAATAAATTTTAAAGTGTGCAGAAAAAATGCTCAAACGATTTTTTTTTTTTTTTTTGCTGAAATTGATTCAGTAATATATTCAGTTGTTTTTATATGTATGCATTCTCACTGAACAACAACAATAAAAAATCTTCAAGCAAGAGGCATTTAGAAAGTTTTGCTTGCATCTTGATGTGTCTACTCAGCATTTGTAAGCAAGACTTCAAAATTTGCATAAAAATATACAGATTGAAACCTAAGAACAACTAATGTTTTAGCCTGGCACAAAACTATTAAACTATTAATTTTAGAGGACTCATGTGGACTTCTTGGAGTCTTTTATAGTGTTTCTGGAATTTTTTTTGAAGGCACAGAACGTAATTTTCGCTGCTAGGTGCATATTCAAAACAAACAAAGAAACAAAGGCGTAGTTTGATGACGCCATGATTGAGTAGCATGAAGCAGGGTGAAAGCGAAACAAGACCGCTGGAGCGAATGCCAATGAGAGCCGAGCACATCACACAGCTCGAAAACAGCAGAGATTTTATTATGCCACAGTAGACTGCTTTCGCTCCTTGCAGTCATGCGTATGTGGGGAAAAGCATTTGAGTGTGTTGAACGTTCTGTTATAATGCTTCGCTGTGTGCTCGTCACTTCTCTAACAAAACATAACATATTAAAGCGTCTTTGGTTTTCGGTAAGACTTTTCAATAAGGTTCATTATTTAACATTCGTTAACTGGGTCATTCTATAATTGTGGGTGCATCTCATGTCCGTGAAGCATATTTTTAATATATTTTCATCACTGTAAATCCCCGATGCTTAATTTTCTAGTACACAATTATATTTTCCCCAATACTACATGTTGAAAAAGCCATATCTTTTGTTCAAAAATGATCTTCATACCACATACAACCCTGGTATTCAGCTGTCCGATTTTGTAAAGTTGCTCATTCTATTCTGCATTTAAGCATGAAAATTACCTCAAATATAAATTAATTTCATAGTTTTGCCCTCAGTTAGATTAGGTTATCAAGACATTTGGATGTACGCTTAAAAAAAATAATAAGTGTTTATTGTGATATAACTTGTTTTATTTGTGTCCGAAAAACCGAATGAAAAAGGAATGGTTTGTCCCATTTTAGCATAATTCGCACAGTATGATGATGTTTCCTCTAGAAGCACATGGATGAAAGGTTAGGTTCTCTCTCTTTCCCCTAATATTGGTTAAACAAGCAAACCTGTGTCAAGAGTGGATTAATTGACTGTCAACAGTGTTACAAACAGTGTTGCCAACTTCTTTCAATGGAAAGTTGCTAAACTGCTTGAAAAGTCGCTAAATGTCACTAGATTACGCCATACACTAATCAGCATATTCATGACATCAGGGCGTCATATTGTCTTGCCTCTCTGTGCTCACATATGCATTTTAATGCAGCCAAATTCTCAATAAAACTGTTTCACTGATATATTTGACTGTTTCTGTTGTCAGACAACGGGATGAATATGAAATTCTGATTGAAACGCGGCCCATTATGACTACATAACCAGCTCTCGAAGATCTGCACTAAAATCCTGATTCATAATCACGACATTGTCTAATGAAATCCAAAACACATACGATTAGGACAATGGCTGTGCTGTGATTTCGGCTATACTTGCTTGTAAAATAGAGTTGGAAGCAACAGAATATCTATTTTAACTGAAAGCGCTACTCCTCTCTGCTGCTCCCTGAACAGAGAAGACACAGAGAGAGGGGTGCGCGCCCCGGGAAAGCAAGACCTCGCGTTTGTGCGGCAGTACCAGAGAGTCTCAGAAACTAAATAAGGTTTGTCCAAGAAGTCGCTAGATTTATCGCTAGAAGCTTTTTTGGAAAAAAGTCGCCAAGGGGGTCTGAAAAGTCGCTAAGTTGGCAACACTGGTTACACAAGTATTATTGCTGCAAATTTTAACAAGACAATTTAACTAAAACTTATGTTTTGTTTATGAAAATATATTTCTAAACATAACACATCCTCAGTAGTTCTAGGCATCCATTTTGAGTATAGGCCCAAAACACTAAAAATGTCAACTAAGTTACCTGTCAACTGTGTTACCCAGTAAAGGTAACAAAGTAGACAAGAGCAAACATACATGGTATTTTATGAACATATTCCTACACATCATCTTTATTTATATAGCACTTTATACAATTGTTTCAAATCAGCTATGCAAGATCATGTTTGGGTTTTTGGGAAAAAGGTAAACTTTTTTCTTCACATTGTTAAATTCTAAATGTACCCCTAATTATAGAATGACCCAACTACTTTAGTTAACATGAACTAACAAGGCTGTACAGTGCGACATATTGTAGTAGTTCACCCAAAAATAACATAAATGTCATTATTTGCTCACTTACATGTTGTCCCAAACCTGTATTAATTTCTTTCTTGTGCTGAACACAAAAGAAGATATTTTAAATAATGCGGGTAACTAAACAGTAACTGGTCCACATTTGATAGTAGAGGGGAAAATACTATGGAAGTCGACAGCAACTGGTTACCCACATTCTTCAACATAACGTTCAACAGAACATAATGTTCAACAGAAGAAAGAAACTAATTCAGGTTTAAAACAACTTGAGAATGAATAAATGATGGTGTAAAAATAAAACACTATGACAGAATTGACAGACACATTACAGAATTTTCAGTTTTGGATGAACTTTTTTTAAATGTTAATAAAACAACAAAACAGAGAAAAATCACTCACTGCTCATGACTGATGAACTGTATTATATAATTGATGTATATAGTGTATATAGTGTGTTTATTATTATTATTATTATTATTATTATTATTATTATTATTATTATTTGTATATTATGTGTATTTTTAATGTATATCTTTGATTTTATTTTCTAAGAGGAAGATTTTTATCTCCACCCACTTTGGCCTAAATGTCTGCCATTCTTTTTTATTTTATATTGTTTTTTTACAACAGGGAAACTGGTCAACAAAAGTCAACATGACAAAGAATCGTGATAAAATCATGAATAGTGATATTCCTGAAAAAAAAAAGTCACATGATATTTTTGCCATATCACCCACCCCTAATTTGTGCTACAACTGCTTGGCCTTTGCTACAAAACTTTCAACCTCTGTAGCACCAGTGCTATGTGCAAAAAAAAAGTTAACGTACAGCCCTGACTAAGAATGAACACTGCAGCTTTTATTAATCTCAGTTAATGTTAGTTTTAACATTTACTAATGCATTATTAAAATCACAAGTTGTGCTTGGCAACATTAGTTAATGCACTGTGAACTAACATGAACAAAAAATGAATAACTGTATTTTCATTAACATTAACAAAGGTTAATAAATACTGTAATAAATGTATTGTTCATTTTTTGCTCAAGTTAGTTAATACATTAACTAACATTAATTAAAGGAACCTTATTTTAAAGTGTTCAAGTTTTCACTGTTTCATTGTTCCATTAAGGCAAAAGTTTTTTGATGTACATACGAATATATATTTAGTAATGCATTTCAGTTGCTTTTTTATATGCATTCTCACTGAACAACAACAAAAAAATCTAAAAGCAAGATTTTTTTAATATGTGGATGAAAAATAAATACAAATATGTGGATGGAAACCCAATAATAACTGATGTTTCAGCCTGACACAAAACTGTTGGTTTTAGAAGACTCATATGGACTACTTTTAACACTTTTTATAGTGTTTCTGGAGTCTTTCTGAAGCTTAAACTCATTTATCATAAATGCAAGGCAAAAAAAAGCGATAAACACTTTCTCCTCTTAAGCTTCACTGAAGAAAGTAAGTCATACAGGTTTGGGACGACATGACAGTGAATGAATGATGACATTTGACTTTCCATCAGAGCAAGTTCAGACAACAGAAAACTTGACTTTACAGAAAAGAACAACATTATCAGTCTCCATCAATCTGACCAAGCGTCCAGATATGAAAATAAAAGCGATGCTGAACTTGCCAAAAAGAAGACAGATTGAAAGCTGCAGAGATGGAAATCCAACCGAAAGATCGAAACAAGGAGATAAGGAGGAATGAAGGCTCAAGAAGGATGAGAAGACACCAATCAGAGGACAGGAAATGACAGATATAGAGACAGACAGAATGACAGAGGGTAAGAGAGCTTGAGCCCATCATCTCACACTGTGTAGGCCTGATTGATGGCTAACAGAGGGAAGGTGACAGGCGTTTCATGTAGGTGATTTATGTCATCCATGGAGACACCATTGCTTGCACTTTTTTACCCTGTCATTGCACTCCGCCGCTGACACACGCGTGACATCCGCGACCTGTAATCTGTTAGAAGTCTCAAAGATCTGAGATTGCACGCTCACACACACACAAACAAACACAGATCCTCCCCACACAGAATCACACACACACACATCCGTTCAGAGAGATAACTCAAAGGGTTTGTTTTCAGATGTTAGCTCTGAGGATATGTTGAGCACAGCCTTTGAGAAAACCTGTCACGGACTAACCGTAAAAAAAACGCCTCGCTTACGTCTTCCTTTCTACCCCATTGCCATGGCAACAGCACAGGTGATGGGTCTTGTGACAGTGACTGACAGCTCATAGCGGCCACTTTGTTTGACGCGCATGAACCAATCAGACAAGTGAAATGCCGGCTTGTCTGCATTCACTGTATCCGTCCGCTCATTATGTCAGCTATCAATTCAGATGACAACATTTCAGTTGCTGAGTCCTGAAAGACATCCATCAATGCAACAAAACAAAGGAGACGAGCAAACGCCAATGATCACAAAAGAATGCTGATGCTAGGCTCCTAATCATTTTCGCCCAAATTTCCAGCATCAGGACTGACTGTATCGTCGCTCATTACCATGTCCCGTGGCTCTAGGGATGGCAAAGAAAGCCCGGGCCAGTGCGTAATAAACATCACTCAATCCATCTTACTCTTTGTCCTTGGTCAGGTTGGTGCCAGTAAACAGATCTGGTAATGATGTACTGTGCAAACGCTATGGCGTGACTGACAAGGCTCATTTTCAGCTGAACTTGAAGGAGCCCGGCGCCTTGAAGCGGAGGGCTTGGGCAAATTAGTCTGCCCAAATGGAACAAACAGCGGTGACAGACATTGCAATTTACTCAATTACAGGCCCGACACATATAGGCTATCCTGTTCGCAGAAATGATGTAGGATAGAGAGATTGAGCCTTTTCTGGTTGAGGAAAGGAGGGGTTTTCAGAGAGACTGAAAGTTTCATTGAGGATCTGAGGTGAAGGGAAGAGAAACATACACGCAGGGACATGTCAGGGTCTGTGGGGAAGTCAAAACACAACATTTCTACTGGATTTAGCCCTGCTAGACCTCACTCTTAATATTTTTATTAAAATGAACCCGGGGCATTATAACTTGTATGGCTTAATATAACGTAAATGATGTCTCTTACTGAAATATGTACAGTCGTGGCCAAAAATATCGACACCCTTGCAATTCTGTCAGAAAATGCAACACTTCTCTCAGAAAATTGTTCCAATTGCAAATGTTTTGGTATTCACGTGTTTATTGTTTTTTTTTGTTTGCGCTGCAACAACACAAAAAAACAGAGAAGAAAAGTCAAACTTGATAAAATTTCACACAGAACTCAGAAATGGACTGGACAAAATTATTGGCACCTTGTCAAAACTGTAAGAAATAATTGCTTTTCAAGCATATGATGCTCCTGTAATTTGTATTTAGACACACCTGTGGCAAGTAACAGGTGTGGACAATATAGTAATCACACTTGCAACCAGTTAAAATGGAAAAAAACTGACTTAACCTTTGTGTTGTGTGTCACACTGAGCATGGAGAAAAAAAGAAGTGTAAAGAGTTGTCTGTGGATTTGAGAGAAAAACATGGACAATCTCAAGGGTATAAGCCCATCTCCAGAGATCTTAATGTTCCTGTGTCCACTGTGCGCAATATCATGAAGAGGTTTACAGCCCATGGCACTGTAGCTAACCTCCCTGGACGTGGACGGAAGAGCAAAATTAATGAAAAATTACAACAAAGGATTGTTCGAACGGTGGATAATGAATCCCGACTAAATTCCTAAAAAATTCAAGCTGATGTGCAGACACAGGGTACAACAGTGTCAGCTTGCACTATCCCTCGCCATCTGAATGAAAAGGTAGGACACTATGGTAGGAGACCCAGGGGGACACCACTGCTGACACAAAGGCATAAAAAAGCAAGACTGGAGTTTGCCAAAACTTAAGTGACAAAACCACAATCCTTCTGGGAGAACGTACTGTGGTCAGACGAGACAAAAGTAGAGCTTTTTGGTAAAAGACATCATGGCACTGTTTACAGAAAAAGAAATGAGGCCTTTAAAGAAAAGAACACAATCCCTACAGTCAAACAGGGTGGAGGTTCAAAGATGTTTTGGGGTTGCTTTGCTGCTTCTGGCACTGGATGCCTTGACTGTGTGAACGATATCATGAAATCTGATGAATACCAAAGAATTTTTGGGGCTCAACGTAGTGGCCAGTGTCAGAAAGCTGCATCTCCACCAGAGGTCATGGGTCTCCCAGCAGGACAATGACCCGAAACACACTTCAAAAAGCACTCAGAAATGGTTACAAACAAAGCGCTGGAAAGTTCTGAAATGGTCAGCAATGAGTCCAGATCTGAATACCATAGAACACTTGTGGAGAGATCTCAAAACAGCAGTTGGGAGAAGGCATCCTTCAAAGCTGAATGACCTGGAGCAGTTTGCAAAAGAAGAGTGGTCCAAAATTCCAGTAGAGAGGTGTAAGAAACTCATTCATGGTTACAGGAAGCGACTGATTTCAGTTATTTTTTCCAAAGGGGGTGCTATCAAATATTAGGTTAAGGGTGCCAATAATTTTGTCCAGTGCATTTTTTGGGTTCTGTGTGGAATTGTATCAGATTTTACTTTTTCTTCTCAGTTTTTTGTGTTGTTACAATGCAAACAAAAAATAAAATAAACATGTGAGTACCAAAGCATTTGCAACTGCAACAATTTTCTGGAAGAAGGGTTGCATTTTCTAACAGATTTGCAAGGATGCTGATATTTTTGGCCATGACTGTAGTAGAAAATTGTTTTAAATATATATATAATTTCAAAAACATATTTAGGACCATGGCATGCACCATTATTTCGATGGGATAAACTCTGTGAGCTACTGGCGCTACCTGTTGCTATTTTTACTGCAACACAACTCGGATACGCAATAGGAAAATAAAACACTCATACGATGACCAAAGGTACTGAAAGAGTTTACAAGGGGGCGATAGATTTAAGCAATCTCATACCATAGATTTTCCAAACGTCCCCAGATATCGAGTGAAATCCGTGCTCAGAAACTCCTTCAGTGGCTGCGGCGTCATGACAAGCGTTGGCATGTTTACATCCTGACAGGATGGCATCTAGTGTTTCTTGTCTCTGCTGTTTGTAAGCTCTTTCAGTAGCTGTGGTCTACTAAAAGCCTCAAAGGCTAAGGTGGAGAGAACAAAGATGTGGGTCTTTAGAAAAATGTATTCATCCACAGGCAACTTTCCATTCTTTTCTTCTTGTCTTATCGTTAGGAAAGCAGTGAAGACATCACTTCTCTTGTTGCCCTTCAAATGAAAATTACAGCCAAAAGCCACACAATGTGGCATTGTATCAGTATTTTATTTTCCGAGTTGTGCTGTGGTAAAAATAGCAACAGGTAGTGCCAGTAGTTCCCCAAGTGCAATCATTTCATATCATCAAAATAATGGCACACCCCATAATCCAAAATATGCATAAAACGATGTGGATTTTTGGTTACATTTTAGAATAAGGAACACTTATTCACTATTAACTATGGCTTTTCCCTCCATAAATTCCTAATTTGCTGCTTATTAATAGTCAGTAAGGTAGTTGTTAAATATAGGTATTGGGTAGGATTAGGGATGTAGAATAAGGTCATGTAGAATAAGGTATTAATATGTGCTTAATTAGTACTAATAAATGGCTAATATTGTAGAATGTGCATGCTAATATGCAACTAGTAAAGAAATTGTAAAATAAAGTGTTACCAGATTTTTTGAATACAGAAATCTTTCATGGGTTTCATTCTACCACATATTTCAGTTAGAGACATCACTTACGTTATATTAAGTCATACAAGTCTTAATACCTGGGGTTCCCTTTAAAAATGGGATGAGCGAGACAAGCTACAATACTGTTCAAAAGTTTCAGGGTTGATAAGATTTTTACATGTTTTTGAAATTCTTTTATGCTCACCGAGGCTACACACTTTCTTTATTGTTTTAATATGTACTTTACTCCTGAGACGGAAATGCAGATTTTTCAGCATCATTACTCCAGTTGATGTTGAAAGCAGTTGTACTGCTTAATAATTTTGTGGAAACAACAGCTATTTTTCCATCACACATGTTTTCATGCTCATTTTGAAGTATCGCATAAGAAACGACTGATGAGTGAGTACATTTTCAAAGAAAATCTCTTAATTCACAGAAAAGATTTCACGCTTCTTTGAGTTGAAAAAATTTTTGCCGAATAAATTCCTCCATGTGCATTAAAAAAGTCAAGTGTCTTTACACTATGGGATGGCAAAGCCTGAGTAACCAGCTGGCTGATCTGAAATGTTATTACGGTCATTGTGAAATGCCCGATCTAAGTCTGGCATAAACCTCCTAAAGCAATGACTGCATTTATTGCGTTTCATCTGCTTGCTCTAAGGTGCAAGTAATTTATTATATATGATCATTATATTATATTCAGTGGCTTCTCCTACTTTTCTTAGTAATATTTATTGCCAATTTATCAGGAAGTGGAAATGTTGCTTTATTCGCATTTGTTTTATGCCAGGTTTGCACACAAGTAAATTTCACAACTTTGGATGGAAACCCAAAAAAAAAAAAAAAAAAAAAACCTAATTACTGACAGTGTCATGCATGATAAATTTACGAATGTTTGAGTCGCTATTATGACACCAATGGACCTCAAAAGTACCACACCAAAGTACCACAAATAGATTTTTTGCATTCCCATTTGCTCAAATACCAAAAGAAAAACTCCACAATAGTGTTTTCACAACTTTCAATAAAGGAAAATAATTGAAAGAGATTAATATCGGCAGTCAAAAGAGAGAACAATGTCAAATTTACTGTCCCTCCCATAGACGCAGCATTAGAAACACCCTCGCATTAGTGTTAACTAGTTTTTTTTTTGTTACTTGATAAAAAAAGGTTATATAATACAAAAGTATAGCATTATAAATGTACATAAAATCTGAAACACTTTTATGATGGGATTTATAGATTTAGGATTTACGATGATGACCGTTGAAACGCGTCATCACAGTCTTATGACAAGGGTCCATATGGACATGTTAGCAAACCAACAACTGCAGTCTTAACAGATCTGCCCACAGTATAACTAGCATTCTGAATAATCATTCAGAATATCAAATAATTTTTCCCCAATGTGAATAAAGTCTCACAACTCCAGCATAGCTGTAAAGTAGATAATTCAGATAACCATTCAGTGTCAGGAAGAGTAGGTCTAATGACATTACAGCTATTAGCCATCCACATTTAAGTATTTCCCGAATTGGTTATACAGAAATGCATGGACTAAATGCTATTCCTGCTTGGACAGCAGTTAAGCTGCTGTAATAATCAGATAACTTGCTGATGTTTGTACCTGTGCAGACAATAATTAGAGGCCATTTCATTATAATGCTCAAGTGTGTTTTTCTGCCCTGTTTGAACCTTCCCAAGTGCAAAAGTCTTCAACTATTATTTGCACACTCGCCTAATAAAAACTGAAATAACCCAAGATGGCAAAAAGGGGAGATAGAAAAATCTTCCACCTACAGTGCTGAGAGGAAATCAGCTTTTGTGCAGCGTTTTTAAGAATGCAGCACGTATCATATGAGGCTACATTTCTCAAAATGACAACTGAAGACACATTGTAGCTGTTTTCAAAAGCAGTTTAGTAGCAAAGAACGCTTCTTTGCTCAACATGAAGCAGCATTCGAAACCCATTTTACTTTCATAATGTGATGCGTTTCTGAGTGAAACAGGATATTCTGTGAGGGAAAGTGGTTTAAGGGGAAGGGTTGAAAAATAAAAGGAGCGGGTGATGTCAGCCAAAAAGAATAGTCACTGCAGAGGCGGTACAAGTTATTACATTTTGTTTCTTTGAAATAACATGCATGAATGGATGCAGCATGTGTAATAACACCATGTGTATTAAGAAAGTAAACAGTGTAATTTTTGATTTCATATTGACTTTAATGTTTAAAACAGACTCCCAAGCCATCCACGTCTCAAACTCATGCTCTTGGGTATAGCCATGCAGACACAGATTCACACACCAGAATACCAATGCATAAAGTAATTAAAAAAAAGACCTTTTAGGGGACTCGAAACTAAAATTTGCCTGGCTCTCCTATTCTTTTTTAGACCCTCTGACCGAGGTCTGTCTACCCACCCTCCACCCCCCTTCCGTTCTCGGTTTCTCCAGCTTCAGCTGAATGCACGGCTGATTGAATCTGCCTCTCTGATTCAGTGAGCTCTCTGCCAGAAAATCAGTCAATTAAAATGGCCAAGGGCCATAGCTCCGCCAACAAGATGGAAAAAACAACAATAACAGTCCGCAGTCAGCACAACAGAAATATCAGCGAAATGAGAGGCAAATTAATAGAGCAACTGAGGAAAGACCTCATCGACAAGGTCTACGCAAGGGGAGATGAAGATAAGGAAAGGCTAGACCACATTATCAGGAAGATAACAACGTAGCTTTTGTTGCTTGAGACTAGAACGGCAACGTCAGGCCAGCTGCAAAGACTGTTCCTTCTCAGAGCAATCATACGATGACTGTAAAATCATGATGGTACATAATTATTAAAAAATAACTATCAGTACATTCACTTAATTTCTGTTCTTTTATGGTTACGAGCAGCAACTTTGGGAAAACAAGTAATGTTTTAATACAATGTAAATTTAAAAATACATTTCAATGCAGCATTTTAGTTAAAAATATACTTAAAAGTCCCCCTGTAGTCAATCATTTTATCCTTCTTTATCTTTTGTCTTCAATAATCCATCATCTCTGAATCAAAATGACATATTTAAACATTTATTCCTGAAAATAATTTCATCATGCCTTAAAACTGTTTGAATATCTATACACCATTACTTCATCTACAATACAGAGTCATGAATATGCAAATAGGTCCCGCCTCCACTCAATCACACCAGTTCAGGCTATCTGCTCCACTTCCAATCGCTTAACTGAAGTAGTAAACACTACACAATGGCAAGTGAAAATATTGCATTAATTCAGCCATATATGTCTGAACCAGAAACTGACTCCAAAGGAGAAGAGAAAGAGTGAATTACAGTTGAGGTCAAAAGTTTACATACACCTTGAAGAATCTGCAAAATGTTTATTATTTTACCGATATAAGAGGGATCATACAAAATGCATGCTATTTTTTTAATTAGTACTGACCTGAATAAGATATTTCACATAAAAGATGTTTACATATAGTCCACAAGAGAAAATAATAGTTGAATTTATAAAAAATGACTCTGTCCAAAAATGTACATATGCTTGATTCTTAATACTGTGTTGCTACCTGAATGATCCACAGCTGTTTTTTTTCTTTTTCTTTTTTTTTTTTTTCTTTAAGTGATCATTGTTTATGAGTCCCTTGTTTGTCCTGAACAGTTAAAATGCCTACTGTTCTTCAGAAAGATCCTTCAGGTCCCACAAATTTTTTGGTTTTTCAGCATTTTTGTGTATTTGAATCCTTTCAAACAATGACTAAGATTTTGAGATCCATCTTTTCACACTGAGGACAACTGAGGGACTCATATGCAACTATTACAGAAGGTTCAAACGTTCACTGATGCTCCAGAAGGAAACGTGATGCATTAAGAGCCAGCGGGGGAAAACTTTTGGAATTTGAAGATCAGGGTAAAATTAACTTGTTTACTTCAGTAGCTTCTGAAGGGCAGTAAATGAAAAAAATACATATTCAGGCAAAATAAACAAAAATTACACATCACACACAGCTGTGGATCATTCACATAACAACAGTATTAAGAATCAAGTGTATGTAAACTTTTGAACGGGGTCATTTTTATAAATTCAGCTGTTATTTTCTCTTGTGAACTATATGTAAAGATCTTTTATTTGAAATATCTTATTCCAGTCACTACCAAATAAAAAAATAACATGCATTTTGAATGATCCCTCTTATTTTGGTAAAATAATTAACATTTTGTGGATTCTGCAAGGTGTATGTAAACTTTTGAGCTCAACTGCATTTAAAGGATTATCTTCATTTCAATGTATCAGAATGGTAAAGCATTTGATGTATTGCAGACGTAATGGTAATTGATATCATTAGCTTTGGGTTTGACTGTTCTCAGATAGCTAATAATGTACTGCTAATGTTTCACAAATTACCTTCCAGACAGCTACTTTCTTAAAATGAACATCTTTAGGTAGAAACACTTTGATATGAAAAGCCCCATCCTGCAAGTTGTTGGGATTTGTTGCAATTTTATGATGGTAGGAATCAGAGGTTGTTTCAAACAACATTTCTGAGACTGTCTTTGGCAAGCTGCAGTTTTAAGGAAAAAACACTGAGGTATTTGCACATGGTTTTGTCTCTGAGCATTAAAACACCAGCCATCTAAAAAACTTAAAAACTTGAGTAGACATCACAGCGACATCACTTGCAGCTGCGTGTGCATAGTGGTTGCAGAAAAACACTGGTAACCAGTGGAGGTAAATGGGTAAAATCCATGGAATAAGAGGAAAATATATATTTTTGTGCCTTTTTATGTCAAAATCGGAATGCAGGTAATTTTTATTGGATATGGTCGTCAAAGATGCCATTTGAAGCCAAACGCAGATGTTTAAACGGACACGCTATGGATGAAAACTGCTATGATTACTCTACTTTTAAAGCAGTTTCGGATCTGTAAGACTATCCCACTGTCTAACGTCAATTTTGTTAAATTATCGCTGAGTGACAAGATCTTGTAATATGCGAATAACATTTTGAAAAAGACATCTAATTAATATATTCTATAATCTTTTCAAAACTAAGTATTTTGTACCGTATCCATCTAACTCTCTAGGCGTAAAGGCTATCTCTCCCGGGTTTTCTGCAACCATGCTCTGTGCGCATCCCGAATGTTTTCAAACAGATAATTGGTCTACAGTTGTGATAGTTGGATGCTTATTTTTATTCAACTACTCAAAACAATTAAAGGAGAAGTCCACTTCCAGAACAACAATTTACAAATAATTTTCTCACCCCCTTGTTATCCATGAAGTTCATGTCTTTCTTTCTTCAGTCGTAAAGAAATAATTTTTGAGGAAAACATTTCAGCATTTTTCTCCATATAATGGACTGATATGGTGTCCCGATTTTGAACTTCCAAAATGCAGTTTAAATGCGGCTTCAAA
>JAHKKF010538825.1:34625-47840 GCA_019740295.1 Labeo calbasu | reverse complement strand
GTTGATTTATTATATATTTATTATATATGATATATATATATATATATATATATATATATATATATATATATATATATATTATTTTTAATTTTAAGCTAAAACTGCCTGTACTCTGATTTTGCTCTAAATGGTTAAAGCAAATAGCTTTTATACTTTGTTTAGAATTTATGTCATTGTCACTAAAACTATGATAACTTTTCTGAACATATTTAACTTTTGTTTTACAGAAAAAATGTACAGTCCTTAAGGGGGGCGTTTTCCTATGTCTATGATATAGTAATAAAGGATTATGACAAACTACTTAGCATTTTCAAGAATTTGTTATATCAGAAAATTAGATTTCCAAGCAGGTCATTTACAAATAAATACTGATATATAAAAAAATAAAGAAAGATAAAGAACAGTGCAAAGAATAGTAGTTATCTTAATCAGTTATTCATCTTAATCATTATTTTAAAAAAATCAATGTTGAAAAATGAATGTCATGCCTTTGACCCATATATAGTTCATAAGCTTAAATGTAGTATATATTTAAAAATAAGCTGAGGCGAGTGAAATTACGTTGTTGTAACCCAGAAAGGATCAATAATTCTACAACTGCTAAACAATGGATGGATATTCCTCCCAGGCTGTTGGGTAATTCTGAAGAATTGCAAAACAAATAAAGTGACAGAGATGGTATTTGGGTGTGCAGTATAAGTGTGTGTGTCTTTGAGAATGAGTGTTCAGTGTCTAGAATGAGTGCAAACCTCCTTCTCCGGTGGTGTCTTTAAGAGGGGGCTGGTGCATTCCTGGTTTCTGGACTCGCTCAGGGTCACTAATCCCCTGCAGCTGTGTGTCTCTGAGCAGCACAGCCCTGTGGAATAGATTTCTCACTGCCTACAAACTAGTGATACATGTAAACCAGCCCCTGCTTCCTCTAAATGCCCCCTCCTTCTCAATCTATGAAGACTGTGAGAGCTGTAAGAGTTTAATCTGTCCTGTTACCCAGACTATGCAGCACTCTTTCCTACTGGAAAAAAAAAAAACCTAAGTTGGTTTGCTGGCCTTGACTGGTCTAGTGTTTAATTATTTTATCTGAGTTATTGCATTATTTAGATGTTTATAACTGATCAACATTTTTTTAACATAGTTTTACAGAAAAGAGAAAAAAATATGAATGTTGGTGTATGGCTGAAGCACTAAAGTGTTGTTGCACTTCTCATTAATTTTTAAATTAATTTTTAAAAATAAGTTTTTATTTTTGTATTTTTGCATGGGATAGTGACGTTTATTATTATATTTATTTGTATGTGCTTAACATGATATAATTGTGTTTACGCAAAAAATAACACACATACAAACTTCTTTTTCTATTCCAGAAACAGGAATTTTTATAGGAAGGGTAATAAGTGCCCAGTTAGCTGTTCCAAATGACATCAGTGTGAAGTTCAGTTCAGTTGGTTTTTTTTAGGAACAAACCATTGAAAGACCTTTTTTTTTTTCAATTTTAAGTTCTATTGTCTTTCCCAAGTGTATTACTTTGGACCATTTCCATTGTGCTTTTTATTGGAATTATTTTTACCATTAAAACATAATTTGTATACATAAGAAATTAAATAAACACTTAAAGTACAACAACACCCAGTGTTGTAAATTAGTAATCATTTTATGAAAACAAAAAAAACTATAAGTCTTGTCTGTAAAGTAAAAAAAAAAAAAAAAAAAGAGAGAAAGAGAGAGAGAGAGACAGAAAAGACGATGGACAAAAGTGGACTGCTTGGCTGGCATACTAACCCCCAACCCCCCACTATGCATTCTTGCTCAAGACATCAGATTGGGGAGATGAGGCAATAATTCAAATGGTGACAATGTCAGGTTAGGGGGCTTTTCTCAGGAATGTCTCCTGTACAGACAAGATGTGGTTAATAATGTCAGACAAGAGAGAGAGCACATTAATAAAGTGACCCGTGGTAGGAGCCCTCTGTGTTCCCTGCACCGGGCTCAGAGGTGTATCGCAGCAGCTGGTATGTGGAAGGGCAGTGAGGACACTAACCAAAACAAACCTCACACAGAGAGCCCTTCAACTGAGGGAACACTACACAATCCCAAAAATACTCCTCCATCTTTTGTCTTTGGCACATATCAGCTCCAAAGAATACTGTTTGCTGTGCAGGGAAATTCTCTGAGTTTTGGCTCAAGCACATTATCACCTTGGCTCTGGGCATCAGAATTTTTTTTTTTCCAGCACTATAAAAATTGCCTACGAACACCAGTTTTTAAGAAAAAATATAAATCTTCCATAGTAGACCTATCTCTCATTCTCTCTGTTAATTTGTTAAACTTCCACATGAGAAATCACATCAGAGTTCTAAGGAATGCAAATGGAGCATTTCCTGATCTCTTCATCATGTCCTCTCCCTTTCTAAACTCCGGCCTTTGAAAAGGACCCAAAGACGCTGCCTCATCCGTCGTCCAGGGGACTTCCCCTGCTAGACCTGCCAAGAGTTTCCAAAGTCGCGCCTCCATAGCGAGTCAGAGATATCCATCTGTGTAGACAGGTATGTCGCCCCCACACACATGTGGATGAGATGATGCACGAATAAGATGACTCACAGTGACTTGTTCTCTTTCTCTTCCCTTTTTTTTCATTCTCTCTCTCTCTCATTAGGAACCTTGAGCACTGCTGCTGATTGGTAAACATGTTGCCGTTCTGTCACCTAACTAATTCCCAAGAGGAGCCAAAGAGCTCTCAGTGCCGGAACTGCTGGGAATAGTACTGTACCATTAGCGTCTTTTAATTGACAGTATGTTGAGTTTTACTGCAGGGGGTTCACAGATTTCATGGGGACCTGTCTTTGATCACACAAGATCCTACTTGAGAAAGAAAAGTGCTTTCTCTTTTCTTCTAAATGTTTCCCTCTCATCGTCTCTCACTATTGGCCTTTGAAATTCTCTTAAGACAGAAAACTATCCCGTCGTCCTGCCGAGTGGTGTCTCAGAGGAGGTCAGGAGAGAGAACAACACATGTGAGACTCTGAGTTAAACCTTGTCACACCCTGATCGTAAGAGCCCTGTGTTTTTTCTCTCACTATGAGTGTCAGTTTAAAGAGCGTTCTCACAGTCAGCACTGACAATGCAGAAATGAAAATTCCCCAAAAGACAGCTGAGGGTTTTCGATGTCATTTGTTATGAGAAAAGAACATAATGGTATCAATGGTTGGGCCCTTTGTGTGTATATTTGTGATTCAGGTGGTCTTGAAATGCTTCCAAAGAAAAAAAGAGTGCTCGCGGCGAGAGGGAACAGTATCTTGTGTCCAGCATTTGAAACTCCAAGAGTCCCTCTTAAATAAATATCACACACTGTATATCGCACATGCTCCAACACACACATTCCGCTACAGCCTCTCATATGTGTTGCAACACAACAGCTTCTGCAGACAAAGGCTTTCCGCCCCCTAATAGTTTAGCACACCCGCACTAACGGTCCACAGCGTAACATTTTTGGCTTTTTCCTTACCATTTGAGGCCCCTGTTTTACTCTCCCACCACAGACAATCATCTTTCTTTTGGCAGTGGCCTACAAAGTCTCTTCCAACTGGGACACCACTGTTATTCCTCACTTCTTAACATATGGGGCCAGGACTAAAGAAAAAGTGTGACTAAACAGGCTCATGTCTCTCTTTGACCCAACCATCCACCCCCCCCACCCCCCATTCGGCCAGGCTCTCACTACCACCACTCCCCCCATCCAGATGCATCAGACCTCTTATCAGCACAATGTGTTTCTACTTTTCTAATCTACATAATTTATTAAGGTCAAAAAGAGAGACTGGGGAACAAAGCCATGTACAATATTATGTCTTGGCTTTATGGGTGTTGTTGAAATGAACACCATTGCCCTGAATATATCACACACAGCTCTCCCCAACCACGAAAACTGTACTGGTACAGAAGGAAAACAGGGGGAGTGATGGATTGTTGGAAAAGTGCGGAGGTGGGGGGTCACAGGCTTTGTGTAGCTTGCAGCTCAGCTATGCAGAAGAGTACCATGGGACAGTGGTACCAAACAAGACTTAGAGGAGACCTGGGAGAGGCCTGACTCAGAAAGACTTAGAAAAAAGGAGTAGCTAAATTGCATAGGTACCCTTGATGTTTGCAAAATATGAGTCGGTAGAACGTAGTCCAAAAAAAGAAAAAAAAAAAAAAATAAATAAAAAACATGGGCCATTTCATGTTGGACAAACATGGTTTGATTAGGCAATGGTAATTAAGGCCATTAGAAGTTGCAGATGTCGTGACTCACTTGAAGAAATCATATTTTGTCCTTAGACTAATGAGTATATTGAGACTTTATATTGTGCACATACCATTTCTATCAGGGCAGAACAAATATGTTATTAATGGGCAGGATATTTTTTTGAGAAAAAGGTCTTTTTCTTCTCTGAACAACAGAAGAAAACATTTTCGTCAACACATTTGTGTGGAGTTATGTGTCCAACAAATGGCAAAGTAAATGTTCCCTTTTACTGGTAAAAGCAATAGAAGATAAAATAGCTCGCACACTCTCAAGCTCAAAAACAAGCCACTGAATATCTGCAAATTACTCTGCTTGTTGTGGAAGCCAGCCAATCAAAGGTATGCACTGAATGGACAACATCTGCAGGAACACATTTTCTGAAGGCGAGCGTTTCGAAGGAGGAGGGTCGGAAGGGGGGCTTCACCCAAGAGCATGGTGGACGAGGTGGGAGAGCTGGACATTCCTGCCTGATGACAGCCGTCACAGTCACACACAGGCACAGGAATGTTCAGGGGGGAGAGGCCAGGACCTGAAATGTGCCGATGGATAAGAAAAAAAGACAGAAAGAGAAAAGGAGAAAAGAGATAAAGAGAGAGCGAAGGAAGGAGGAAGAATGTCACCGCAGCACTTCGCTACAGCTCAAGGCTGGTGTTCCATGAGGGCGACAGGATCTGTAATTACTTACCCCAACCCCCTACCAATAGTAGCTCCAGTGTTCACATTTGTACCCCGTACCCTCACCTCCCTACCCTCTTCCAACAATTTCTGTCATACAACTTGGGGGAGAAGATCGCCATAACAACCTCTGAAATGATCTCATGGAATGTGTCTAGTGGCACTGGAATAACCTGAATATGCGCTCCAGATGTGTTGGCTGTCACGGAAAGCGTAAACACATCTGATGGACAACGAATGACTGGATGGCCTCTCTGTCCACCCTGGGGAGTAGACAGAGGAGGGCCGTTATGGTGGAGAAACAGTGTGAGCATGAAAGAGGAAGAGAGGGAGTCAGATGGGGCATGAGGGGAGCGAGGGTAAGAGAAAGGCACCAGGCACCCTGAGGACCCGAGCAGCCTTACAGGCTGCCGGAGAGGCAGGAGCACTGGGCTTGATTGTTCCCGGCCTGTCCCTCCTCTGTGTGGCCTCCGAGGGGCTCCTGCAGCCTCAGCGAATTTCCGTCTGGCACAGACCTGCGAGCTCCTGGGAGCAAACTGAAATATGAACTGCAGGAAGGCAGGATGAGGGAAAGAGAGAAAAGAGGGGTCTGGGATGTGTTCGGGGGCGTCCAGATGGTGGTGGCAACTAATAGTGAACACGGATTTAAAGTGTGCACACTGAAAGGAAAAAAGCATCAGCCAAGTAGAAATAGCACATTTTTGTACACTTCATACACGCTAGCGGTAATCTGCTCAACCTTTAAACAACTTGGGCTCCTGGGGATGAGTTCTAACTCCTTGTCTGTTGGTTTAGTGGCAGAAGTGTTGGAACTTCTGCTAAAGCCTAGGGCAAATGATTGGTCCGTGCTACTTGCTATGTGATACTTCCTTGTAACGTTATTATAACCAGTGTTGGAGCATGCTGAAGTTGTTCCAAACAGAACCACACACACAGATTAAGGGAGGGGAGCTTTAAACTCAAGCAGACTACTTCAGTTCAGGCACTGCGGTAGATCTGCCTTATGTTAAAGCATACGACAGCTACTTAAAATGTGAACAACCTAATCCCTGTCCAGTATGTAAATACAGATTTATATGGCTGGTTTTACAAATTTTGTGCTGCACACCCCCTGTAAATTGGGTTGTTGTGCCCCTGGTGAAAAGGACGAGATATCAGATATAGATTCCAGATGTTACTGTTATACCCTGAGATGCCAAACTGACTGTTTATGTTTGACAGCACACTCTAGATGCATCTATCCAACAATAATGCTCTTTGAGTGAAGCTAACCTGAAATGGAAAGCCCTGATAATGGCATGAAACTAATCAAGGTGATCTTCTCTGTGGACTAACAAAGACACAAGTGACCGGCTAAACAGTGGAACATTTCGAAATCTAAGTAAGCTACCTCTTTTTGGCCCTCAAAGTCAGAGAATTTAGCAAAATTTCAGGCAACACTGCATGTATCCTTTGGGGATAAAGCAATCCACAATGCACTGTAAAGACAAATTTCTTCCAGCATCCCAGCTAAGACTCATGTTCTAAGACATCTATGAAACATAATGAAAATGTTATTTCTAAATGTCCTGTGAAAATTGAATACAATGGAAAAATAAAGAAATACATGAAAATAAATAAATAAAATAATTTCAAACAAACTTTTCTTGGTCATACAAACGTTCTGAAAAACCTTATCAGTTTCTCTAGACTGTACCAACAGAAACGTATTTAAATATACAAATCTGTATGTTTGTATGTACGAACCCTGAATATAAGTATATTTACATTTATGAAGTGTAGATTATTAGTAGCTTTCCCTGTATGTACACTGTTAAAAGGGGTAACCTGCATTTGTTGCCTTAATTACCTTAATTAACCTTGAGCTGAGTGTTAATGCATAAAAATTATTATTTAAATTGATCTATATAGGTTGTTTTTTTCTGCTTGCTGCCATTTTAAAGTATGTTCCACTTTGTTTACATGTACAGAACCTTGACCCCTCAATTTTGATCAACAGAGTGAGTCTACTCCATATACCACAATGCAACACAACTGTGACATCACAGTAGATCGCGTTTAAATTGACTCCACTCAACACAACTCTAATGTATGATAAATACATTTATTTGAGATGTGGAAAATAGTGGAAAAAAACTGTGTCTCACGGGTGTTTATCGGTAAAGGTTGGGGTTTGGTGTAGGGGAGGCTTTATTGAGCAAAAGGGGCATTCGTTTAATAATTTTAATAAGAATTATGATTAAAGGAGAACTCCACTACCAGAACAACAATTTACAAATAATTTACTCACCCCCTTGTCATCAAAGATGTTCATGTCTTTCTGTCTTCAGTCGTAAAGAAATTATGGTTTTTGAGGAAAGCATTTCAGGATTTTTCTTCATATAATGGACTTCATTGGTGTCCTGATTTTGAACTTCCAAAATGCAGTTTAAATGCAGCTTCAAAGGGCTCTAAATGATCCCAGCCGAGAAAGAGGGGTCTTATCTAGCGAATTAGTTCACCTGTTTTTGAGTCTTCGGATATTTCGAGTTTTCGACTCAAACCCGAAAACTTGTCCGATAAGAGGTGAGGTGAGCTAATCATAGACTAAAGACCCAGGTACACAATGAATTAATCTTTTCTGTTTCTTATAGTATTATAGTTTTGTCTTGTTTGTAGTGTGATCAACGTCTGTGTAAGCAGTAGATGTGTTAGTTAAGTAACACGTAACATTTTAATTATTATTATTATTATTTTAATAATATAATTACTACAAATCACATGTAAGTTCATCATCTGTGTACTGAGCATGGCGAAAAACTCGGGGCACCAATGAAGTCCATTATATAGAGAAAAATCCCGAAATGCTTTCCTCAAAAACCATAATTTCTTCATGACTGAAGACAGAAAGACATAAACATCTTGGATGACAAGGGGGTGAGTAAATTATTTGTGAATTGTTGTTCTGGAAGTGGAGTTCTCCTTTAACACTCAATATGTTATTATTGCATACTGTTTGTGTAATGTACTACAGTACTGAGGTCCAGACACCTACTACTATTTGCACTAAGTAGTATAAACACCATGTAACTACTATTGCAAAGAAAATACTGTTATTTTTACATAGTGCAAATACAGTCTTTTGCTGATGGTAGCATCTATTATTATTTGAACTTGGTGTAAATAGCATCTAATTGCTATTTACACAGTGCAAATACCATATATTGCTATATAATATAATATAATATAATCAAGGGTACACATGTGCGCACGCAACCAAAATTCTATTAAATTAAATGCGTTGTGTAGATAAGTTCAGATCGCTCATTTGCATCCTGACGTGGTTGACAGCTGTTTGCACATTATCATTTTAGATTGACAAACTGTAATACTGTATAAGATTTCTATTGGAACTCATAAATCTGCTGCCATTTTCAAAGTACAATGCAAAACTCTGACATTTCATTCAATGGCGCTATTCATATCAGCAGCGCATATACTTACCTGCCGGCAACCCACCAAAACAAGCAAATATTAGGATTTTATTAAGTTTACTATAAAATAATTGCATTTTTATTTAATACTCCTTTTTTATTAGAAAATATAATAGCATTATCACAATGTATTATTTTGTCTGTTTTATTTTGTTATATAAAAAAATGAATTACTGTATTATTAATCACTATTATTAATGTATTTTTTTATAGTTATATTTAATAGGTCACACCTTGTGCAGTGTTAGGATCAAACCAAATCTCCAGGTGCTCTTATGAGATCCAGGCTGAAAAAATGTGCACCACTGAATATAATACTTGTAGGTACTTTAAGTTGACTGTTTTTTACAAGGTCAAAGTTAATTGTTATCATTTTCATTTTTAACAGCCCAAACATGCATATGCAGTAGGCCATAAAACAAAATTATAAAGACAATAAAAATAAAAATAATAAACCTGCTCCAAAACTTATTCCGAGTGATCAAGGCCTTGGGGGATTCCATTGAAATGTCTCTGGTTACTTGACTTTTACCCTGTTCCCTAAAAAAGCAGGAACAAGAAGCTGCAATATTGAAACGCTGCATCGAGTGTAGCTTTTGATAGGAACCCATTGTAAGTATTCTGTCAATAGTGGGCACTTAAGCAAAGTAAAGCGATTGCGTTCATCTGAGTCCGCAAGATGGAGGGAAGTTAGCAGGGGAAGGGCATAAAAAATTTAATTGGAACGGAGCCCAAGTCTTTCAGCAGGTGGGTGTTAGCACCCGCAGTGACTCAACTCCTTGCTGAGTTAATGGCTCTATTGACCCAAAGTCAACTTACGACATGTTTGAAATTATCAGAGGAAGCTCTCATTGTCTTGGCAGTGACCAGTAAAGAACTGAAAAGATCCTGTCCTGCTCATCCAAATTTTTCTACAAGGACAAATACTGAAAACACTAACTTTTATATATATGATGTTTTTTTTTTCACCAAAAGCGGAGACAGAATAGTCTGTGTTTAATGAATTTAGTTTTTTTTTTTTTTAAATGAAGCTGTGAATAGACGTATTGCTACAGTAAGCCCCGAAAGGTTAAACACAAATTCATTCAGTGGGTTTTGAGACAGAGATGCTATAATTCCCAAAAGTCACAATGTGCAAGCAACAAAGGCAAAAGCAGTTTGTGTCTCCGGAATCCTCTAGAAACACTTAGAAGTTGGAGGGCTACCATCTTGCTGTCAGGCCAGGATTGGGTTCACCCTCAATGCACCAATGCACATCTCGCTAGGTTTAATGAACTAAGTGACCAAACTGCTGACACGCTGTCAAGCCATGGCACATGAGTGAACCTCCTGATTGTCAAGGTGATCCACAGTAAACTCAAGCACAAACCTGGTCCACAAGCTTGACAGCATCACAGCAAACTGACAAAAAGGCATAGCTTTTAAACAACAAAAAAATGCACTTAGCACATATATAGAGAGAGAGGTTGTGAAAAGATTGTGAAGATGCCACCGCATTCTCATGTAACACACTTTTTTGCAATGCTGTTTAAGCCCACTTAAAGATATGTTGTTATCTGGCCAATAAAATGTAATTGGAGCTAATTATACTGCTGATTAGCCTAATTAAAGCTTAGCTTATCCACTTAAGGATTAGGGGCTAAAGTAAGCCTTACACTGATTATAATGTGAGTGTGTTCAGAAATCATAACTGTACAATTCCCTGGCCTGCCCATGAGACAGAGTCCACATTAAGTCACATGACTGTAAAGCTGCCAGAGGCTGGAAAGGAAACCTGTAGGTGACGGGAAGATTAAATAGACTCATCCTATGCAACCTATTGACAGATGCAGAGTCTGCACTACCACAGGGAATCGTAAACACATTTGCATTGCACTCTTTGTACAGCTAAATAGCACTAATTTAAACCTGAACATTTCTGAACCATTAACTGCATGTTTCCAATGAAATGTCTTCTCTCAGATGTCCACTTCGTTTGCAATCACATCCCTCTGGACTGTAAGGAAGTTGTTTGTGTACTGTATCATGTTTTATTGGTTGGGCCTGCACTCTTCTTGTCATGTATGAATTCACAAAGGAGATCATTAGCTGGGACACAGAGACAAATGCTGGCTTGAATTCTGTGGACCACTGAATCTGAATTGTTGTTGAATGCTGTCTTCTGTTTTCCAGAAGAGTGAAGCCAGTCAACCTTCTATGGAAGTAGCCAAATATTGTTCAATGTATCAATAAGCTTTTCCAATGTTCCACAAACATTTTCTAATGTTGTGTTCCAGATAATAAAATGTTGTTAAATAATTGCAAACAAGACTTCTGCCCTTTGCATACAGTAAACTAAATTCACGAATTTTGTCGTCAAATTGCCAGTGAGCTTGCAGTGTGAGCGCAAGCTGGAGTTGGAATGTCGGAAAATTTAATCATTGCTTTTCACAAGTGAAATGTCCAGTATGAAGTGTTAAAAGCACAATCCATTTTATACAAAACAGATTAAAGTGAATCTGGCAGTGTTTTATTATGTTGGTTGTTTTAAGTATCGCAGCATTTGAGAAATGAAATGTATGGTGATTAGCATTAAAGGGGTCCTATTATGCTTTTGCACTTTTTGAATATCAGTCAGTGTATGTTTGGGCATAAAAAAGATCTACAGAGTTACAAATCTAAAAATCCACTCCAAAGGGAAATATTTCTGGGTTTTTTTTTTTTAAACCCCTTTACAAGAACTACAACGAACAGCTCGTTTGGACTACAGTGTTGTTTTCCGGGTTTTGGGATGTCACAAAGCCCATTAGAATATCATTCAAATAAATCCCGCCTACGGAAATTCAAATGGTTGGGGGGTAGGGAGGGATGAGGCGGGGGATTAGAATGCTTGGTAGCGTAGGGTCGTGCGGTTAGACGACAGTATCATGTATTGACGATAGTCAAGCATTGAGTAGAGTGGCTGCAATCTCCTCCGGTGGCCGTGTCAGAGCCGTAATTCGCCACAGACGAGTGCAGTATAAGGGGTCAAAACACATGTTGAGGCGCAGCTGGTATAAACACAACCATTGACTACTAGAGCGGTCGTGATCTGCTCCGGTGGCTGTGTCGGAGACCTAATGCGGTCAAAACACGTGCCGAGGCACGGCTGGTATAAACAAAAGTTTTGATTAGAGTGGCCGCGATCTGCTCCAGTCAGAGCCGTAACGCGCCACAGACGTGTGCAGTGTGGTAAGTGTGGTAAGCGACATGTGCAGTGTAGATAGCTTCACTTATAACGCTAGTGTCTTTTTAAAACAAACTCACACTAGACTAGGCTAGGCTAATCAGTGATGATGTTCTTTAATGTTAATGCCCTTAGCTCATTTTCTGTAGCTGTCTGTAAATAATTTCTGTAGCTGTATGTAAATAATTAAACAAAATATCATGTATTGGCAATCTCAAAGGCTGACGATAGGACCCAACACTACTGTAGCATCAACTATACCCTATACCTTAAGGAGAAGTCCACTTCCAAAACAAAGATTCACATATAATGTACTTCACCCCCTTGTCATCCGAGATGTTCATGTCTTTCTTTCTTCAGTCTTAAAGAAATTATATTTTTTGAGGAAAACATTTCAGCATTTTTCTCCATATAATGGACTGCTATGGTGCCCCAAGTTTGAACTTCCAACATGTAGTTTAAATGCGGCTTCAAACGATCCCAGCCGAGAAAAAAGGGTGTTATCTAGCATAACGTTCAGTTATTTTCATAAAAATAATACAATTTACATACTTTTTAATGTCAAACGCTCATCTTGTCTTGCTCTGCCTGGACTGTTTTTTTTTCCGGTTCATGAAAGTTAGGGTATGTCGAAAAACTCCCATCTCATGTTCTCCCTCAACTTCAAAATCATCTTATATCGCTGTTTTACCTTTTTTGTTAAGGGTGTTTGATCTTCTTTGCATGTTCACTTTGCTGAGTCGGTACTTCTGCAGCGATGTAGGATGATTTTGAAATTATTTTTGAAGTTGAGGGAGAAAATATGATTGGAGTTTTTCGACATACCCTAACTGTCTTGAGGCAGAATACACAGAGTTCAGGGAGAGTATTTAAATTGTATTTTTTTTAATGAAAATAACCGATCGTTTCTAGATAAGACCCTTCTTCCTCGGCTGGGATTGTTTACAACCGCATTTGGGATCATTTGAAGCCGAATTTAAACTGCATTTTGGAAGTTCAAAATTGGGGCACCATAGCAGTCCACTATATGGAGAAAAATGCTCAAATGTTTTCCTCAAAAAACATATTTTATTTACGAATGAAGAAAGAAAGACATAAACATCTTGGATGAGTACATTATATCTGAATCTCTGTTTTGGAAGTGGACTTCTCCTTTAATATATCCTTAACTATAATAGAGTAGACGGAACTGAAGAAACCAGAATAATACAAAAATGAAAGAGTATGTCACATTGTGATTAAGGGACTGTCCAGGATGTATGGAATAAAAATGCAGAATACAGGAATGCTCTGGCAGTGTGAATAAATGAATGGATATGCAATGTCAGAAAACAACTTGTACGGAAATTACCCTGCCTGCTACCAAGGTTCTGTGCCTCAATGAATACTGGAATATCGTGCCATTTCAGTTTCTGAGGCTTCAGGCAGAGATCAAGTGATGTTTATTTGTAGCATCCTATTATGTGCACTGTAGAATTGTATTTTTGTAGTAAGTGTTCGATCCCGAAAATGTTGGAATCGAGTCCGATTCCGATTCCTGGTTCTGGAATCGATGAGATTCGATTCCAAGAATCGATTCCTCA
>JAHKKF010538825.1:21412-34575 GCA_019740295.1 Labeo calbasu | reverse complement strand
TGTTGTTTTCGATTCTTGTTTTTTATAAAGTGGAGGAACCTAATTCCGCCATGACTGTAGGATATAAAGGTCTTAGAAAGTAGCCTAATCATAATATGAAGCTTTATTTTTTAAAAAAAGTATTATATATTTCTGTATTTAAATTGTAATTTCGTCAGCATTGCACATGAAATTAGTCATAGCCCACAACACAGCAGTGGTCATGCGTTTATTGCATGAATGGAACAAGGCACAATTCAGCTGAATTGTACTTCAATGGTATGATTTGCACAAAATTAACAAACTGTACACTGAAACAAAATAACCAGAACAACAACACTGATGTAAGAGCTTGTGGTTTATCTGTCAAATCAGATGTGCTCTCGGCCACTGATCTGTGCTCTCGGCGTTTTCTTTCAGAATTATCATTGGCTGATAGAAAGGTTAAAAATAGCATTTTATTTAAGATGGAAATAGAATCAAGACCCTCGTTTTCTATTCTGTCGTGCAGCACTCAAAACTGTGGACAATTAAGGTCGTTTCACCGTAAAATAACTTTTGAATCATTTTTGAACTGGTTCATTAAAACGATCTATCCACAAGAACCTTTTCGTGAAAACGAATTAGACTTCTAATCACTATTAGAGAGCAAGGCTGCACCCTCAAACTCAGACGAGCTCAGTACCTACTCTTTTCATTCAGTTTATTTTCATGAATCGATGTTCAGTGATGTTTGAGGACAACAGCTGACATATGCAGCCTTTGTATGATGCAGCCTTTCGTTTGAGAGGCACCCATAGAAAAGCTCTGTTGAACTGAAAACGGCTATGAATGGAGAGTCGATTCCCTTGATGAGATCGACTCCAAACTTTGGAATCGACTCTCGATTCCTAATGCCTCAGAATCGAGAAATCGATTCTTTTTGGAATCCACTCCCAGCCCTAGTGTTCAGCTGCATCCTTGCTTGAGGGCACAAAGACCTGCATGCTGAAGAGCAAGACGACCAGCCCTGTTTTAATGTTGTCTCCAAGCCTGATGGCCTCTGAGCTACAGTGCTGCATCCACAATAATATAAAAAAAGGACATGGAAAGTTTTTAGTGCCTTTTGAAGAACTCTGGCATAGTCAAGTTACCACAGGAGGATAGAAATGGACAAACAACTCAAAGGCTAAACTATAACATATGAATTTAGATATTCTGTGACAAAGGAAACTACCTCTTCATACTGTGCTTGCTGTCTAAACTCCGGGAGTATACTTTGTTTTTCTCCCATCATTGTGTCCTGCAATGTGTTAAGCACTGCTAAGAGTATACTTAGACTTAAACTTCTGAATTTATTTATCAATTTTAGTTGTTTCCCAACTTCACCTTCTGTTGTTTTACTTGCATTTTGCATCTTCTTTGTTTAGTATAAAAAAATACCTTAAAAGCAAAGGCCCAGCTCTAAGTATTGACATCCAGTGGACTCACCAATTAGTGGATAAATTCCTGGCACATGTGCATATGTAAATGTTTAGCTCAGGAGCACAAATACGCAAGGCTAGAAAATTTGTGTGGTACCCATATCTTTATACTCAGACTTTAGTTGTACAAACATGTGTACAAAGTTCTGACTTGACATTTTTTTCGCCTTCATCTTCTGTTGTTTTTATTGGAATTATGCATGTTTTTGTGTAGTAAAAAAAAAGTCTTAAAAGCAACGGCCCAACTGAGAACATTGTCACCTATTAGACCCACCAATTAGTGGAGACAGTTCCAGTTGCATGTGTATGCGTCAAGTTCAAACACACAAATGCACATGAGGCTATAAAATCTGGGCTGGACCTGAACAGTGGATTTTGCAGATGACAACATTTACATCACATATACTATGCTTAAGATGCTGCAGCAAGCAAACAAATGAAACATACTTTTGGCTCAAAATACCTTAAGCCACAGCTATGGCTTAATGCTCTCTGCCATAGTAGACAATACAGTGCTTGATCTCACAAAAGCATGATATGCACCAACTGCTAGCACTATTGGGTAGCACTCTAAACATGCTCCATTTACTCAGAACTAGGAAGAGCCACTGAAACCTGCACTCTAAAACTGGCATTATAGGCAAGCTGGACTGTGGCTGGACAGAAGATGCGAGAAGCTTTGATGTGGGAAACAGGGGAACTCCTGGACTGCTTCAGCTAAAGCTTCACAAAGACATGCTGGATGAAAGGTACAAAGGCACTATGCTAACATACCAACATGCTCTTTAACATTTAATGTAGTCTTCCTGCCCAGTAAGATCTGAGAATAAACTTACATCTTGCAAATAGGTATAAACTGTGTGTGAAAGAGCAAATTTTAGGTTAAATGATATTTGATGAAGGTCCTTTGGACTAAAAAAAAAAAAAGAAAGAAAGAGTTCTTGCAGTGCTTGTTTTTCTTCATGTCGAAAAAGCAGCTGAAATTTTCATGGGCTCATAAAAGAGGCCTGAAGCGCTGGAGTGGAACAGAGTGGCGTTTACATGTGAAAACATGAACACAGGACTTGCTCAGACGACACCACTGAAAGGGGAAATCATACAGGGTGTCACCAGCCGAGCTACCGTACTAACCAACCCTTCCATTAGCGAGTTATAAGCAGAAACGGAGACTACAGGCTCACTTCAGCAGTAAATAAACCTGAGGAGAGAGGAAAGTGACTCTGCCACTCAAGATACTTTGTGTTACATGGTAAAATTATTAGGTCTCTGGAAGCATCTAATTATGAGTATTTATGACAGGGTGCTCTAGTCTGTAATAACAGCTTGGCTTGCGAGTGGCTCTTTACGTCTCACTTCCCCTTCTTTCTTTGTCTCTCTGAGCTGTTATTGAAGTGTATTTGAGTATATCTATCCATTCAAAAGACAACAGGAAAATTCAGGTATTACAGTCCAAATCTATATATATTATTATTATTGTTAAAATCTTCCAACACCCTTTAGATCATTTTGGTGTTTTAGTACATAAACGTTTAATAACACACATCAGTAAGCCCTTTACAATAAGCGGTCTTTAAATACCCCATAAATGTTACTAAAGCATAGTTCAGCGTCCTAATCTCTAAGCTCAGAGCTACTAAATAGAATGGCTCCTTTCATAACTTTCCTCAGACATCAGCCACACAGGATCGGCCACAGGCAATCCGACTTAACCAAGGACAAACATACAGGCAGGAGAGCATTTCTGCAGACCTCCTTCATCTCTATTTGACATGTGCTGACTCTCTGCTCCATTAGGACATGAATAAAGCCTTCCATACAGAGACAGAAAGAGAGCTCCAGATTTGAGCTGTACTGTATGTTCACAGGAAGGGTACACTGACTAATCCATACTCATCCCTGCTTCTGCCCCTGAGACACAACATGCTTTATTAGTCTGCTGCCCCTCACCTGAGGCACAACCAAGAGAGATATTTGACCAAAACCACAAACCCAATAAGAGAATATCGATTAGCAGCCTTCGCTTCACTATAGCACACAGTTATATATCTATAAAGAAATTAAAAAAGTGTCTCATAGCGAGAAACATTTTGAGGATCTTCACTAGTGCCAGAGCTGTTCGTTTGTTTCTGGTGGTGTTGGGTTACTGGCATGTAGCAAAGGAGAAAGAAAGAAAGGGCCAGGAGAAAAAACCTAATAAAGAAAAATGGCTTTATTGCATTTATCCCCAAGGCTTTCCAGGTAAAATATTAATCTTTACTGTAGTTTGGAAATGCAAGAAATGATTTGGAAAAAAAAGGCTTGCTTAACAAAACATTCACTTTTATGGATATTCATGTTTGTTTGTTTTTTTTTATTATTATTGGATGAACATAGCATGTTCAAGCTTGTATTAGTGGCATAAGTTATAAGTTATGCCACCGTTGTTATAAAACTGCACATCCTCCAAAACAGCTCTGAGAAATTATAGCAATCACATGGGAGAGCTCAAAATCATTGTTCATGAACACTGATCATACCTCAAAACATCTGTAACAAGGGTCTCTTATGCTAAGGAAAAGCGTATTATTCTACTGGAGTAGCTTCAGTAGTCTTTTAAAATTAACGCCAAAGACAACCTCACACTGGTTGACTGACTGACCGATTTACGAACTTTACATTGGCCCAGAATAACCTCATGTTAAAAGTTTGATTTTTATTTCACTTTGTTCAAGGAATATTCCAATGCAAATGAAGCTCAGCCCAAATCATTTGCAGCATAATGCTGTTTGCCAAATAAATAAATAAACAAACAAATAAATTTGTATTGACTCAAAAATTTCCTGTATAGTAGGAACCATAACCTACACTGTCCTTTTGAAAATAATCAGTTCTCCATATACTGCCTCAAAAAGAAAGTTGCTGTAATGATCTGATGAGGGTTATTTAATTCTGAAGTTTTAAGGGTATAAAACAGCTATCAATGAGAACAGGCCACAATAAAGAATGCCACCCAAGCCCTTTTGCTAGTGAGAAACATGAAATGAGAACTCTCTAAAAAGCTCAGAGACAAAAGTCTGATGAAAACAGTTAAAACGTCTGAACTATTTGCAATAAAAATGCAGTCTTATTAAAGCTTTAAGGCGAGAAGACTAATAAGTGTCCCAATTAGTCAGTGAGCACAGATTTCAGTGATATTAAACCAGTATTAGTCAACTGTAACCCTTTGGCCATGGCAAGGTACATTGCTATTTGTTGCTCTTTTTTTTTTAATTTCATACAGAAAAAGAAAGAAACACGTGTGTACTTGTCCCTTCTGCCTCCTGTGAGAGCAAGCATCATCCTTTCATCTAGACACCTATTAAAAACGGAATTCCAGCACTAACTGTTTGTGTTAGCAGTAAACTTCTCCAGCAGAGTTGTCGTCTAGCCAGACCCCTCTTCTCCCTCCCTGTGTCGTCCTCACCCCTGGTCCTCAGTGCTATCAACATGTGCCACATGTCCTTGACACACTCAGCAAACTCTATCCATGGCTCATTTCCCTCACCTCACCCTCTCTCTCTTTTAATATGAGGTTGCCTGGTAAAGAAGCTGGAATCTAATAACGGTGACAGTGGGGCTGTTTTGTTATTGTTCCCTCAATCTCAGACAGAGAGGCTACACGGACGTTAATGAAACTGACGGAAGAAAGAAGAAACACCATGGAACAAAAACATTATAATATAATAAAATTGATTGCATTCGGTTTACAAAACAACTACTTATTCAAGAAACACACATATAATATGTGCTAAGGAACTTGATGTGAGACTCAGCGTGCTTTATTATTTAAAGTTCTTGGCTGTGTGTTCATGTGTGTGTGTGTGAACATGTTTGGCTCCCCCCATTCCACAGATGCTGAGAGGAATTTTGCACAGGGTTCTCCGATAAATGTTAAGGTCACCGAAAGAAAACGAGAGAGACAGAGAGCGACTGATGAGACTCATGGCAGAGGGAGGACGGGACGCATGTCTCGTCTTGTGCATCGCTGCTGTGACTGCATTAGTGGAATGCTACAGTCACATGAAAGAGCTCTCAGAGACGCGGCATTTCTGTCTGCTCAAAAGCTGCACTGTCCCCCTCTCTGCACACACATGCACAGATAAACACACCTAAAGACACACACACGCATACTTGAATACCATTATTTATCAACACACCTTAAACGTATATGTGAACTCAAAGCATAGAAAATTACTGTACTTTTAGAGTATGAAGTTTGTAACAAATGATAAAATGTTTCCTAAATAATCTTCCAAATAATCTAGGCAGCAAAACTAATCAAAATAAAAATGACTAGGTCAGGAACGCATCATCCATCCAGATCAATAATTTCCAAAACTTGAATTTATAAAAATAATATTCAAGGAACTTTAACATTACTAACTCAGTAAGGTTAAAAAACAAACACAAAATAAGGAAGAAAAAAAAAAAAAACAATAAAAGAAATATATAAGAATACAATTATTGTTTATTTAGCTTAGTTAAAAAGAAGTTCCATATCCAGTCTGAAAACTTGCATTTTTAACATTTACTGTATACAGTAGCTCAGCTATATACATTCACTTGCCCATGTGCTGCTTTGCAGTTCTGGGAGATTTATTTAAGACCTACCACTTATCTTGTCATATCTTATTTCTTTCAGCACTCTAGTCCAAGCTCAGTCAGAAGTGACACTTTTTAATCAAACCTTTCCTTCGGATCTCAAGGGGTCGCTAAACAGGTTTATCCCTGTTCTTTTTTATTAAGAGACAAATGCACTTCTGGAAATCCCATTGTTTCCTCTTTTTCCAGCACATTCTGTACGACACAATGTGAAACATCTTATTCTGTAGTACCTCCATATAAAAAATAAATCACCCACAATAATCATACACCTCCCCACTGAGTACTTTAGTTACTGCAAGGCTTCTGTTTTGTGCTAGCTTGTAGATCCACAACATCCCCAGCCCAGCTCGGTTCCCTCCACGAATAGAAGTGAATTATTGTCTTAGTTCTTTAAGAGAGCAGAGGTTACCCTTAAACTATCATTTCCTCAGGTCATCAATCCAGTTCTAGCAGCTGACACACTTGAGCATTTCTGTTTTACCTCAACATTTACAGCTATTCCGCAACAAAATACCCTTGGCAGTGAATCACAGCAATACGACAAAGAGCGTGTGCTCTTATTGTGGAAAAATTCAAATATGCTATTTTAATTTAAAAAGTGTGTATGTTGGACACTTTACCGATGCTGGTATGCTTACTGTGTGCATTCCAGCACAAAACCACAAAACCTAAAAAATAATTGCAACAACAGAGATAACATAATTTCTCTGATTTCTCTGGTTCTCGATAATTTTAAAACAATATTTTGTTACATTTAAATTTATGTTTGTTTGTTTCTTATTTAAAAAGCATGATGTTTCTTGATGACTGTATTGTGACGTTGCATTAGAAAATATAGAGTACAATAAAAATAAACCACAAAGCCTAATTATGTAACATGTTTTCATTACTAAAATGCCATATAAAGCAACTTTAAAATGATCTCTGCATCTGCATGTGTAATTGTAGTTGTTTTTTCATAGTTTTTCTACCAAATGTGTGAAATGCATAACGCTTAAATTACCTTTCTGAAATCTGTGTTTTAGTTTGATTTTCATATTTTTTTTTAGTTAATTCACAAATACACGTTTTGCGAATGTAAAAAAAAAATAAAAACAAAAAAACAAAAAATAGTGATATCTAAATGAACTGGTTTTAATTAAATAAGAATTATTATTTAACATCACCAAGTCAACCTGTATACATCAGTTTATACCAGCAAATCTAATGAGTTTAATCAGGTAGCTCTTTAGAGTAACAGTTGTAGATTAACACTTTTTGCAGGGTACAGTATCCATTATAAGAATCCACCGCTGGACAAAGGAAAAGAAAATGCCTCAAAATCTGTCCGTTTCTAACAGTACAAAAGTACTAAACATCAAAGCAATTTTAACTGTTTCTCCACAGAGTAAAAAATACCGTTCTGTGCTGGGTACTCTCACTGTTTTGCAGGTGTTATGACCCACCTGTTGTATCTACCCACCCAACCACCCATAACAAAGCTGTCTGTCTATCAGTGTGGACATGTATGAGTTTCAGCAGAGTAAAACCCTGCTCTGTATTATTACCATATTTACAGGTTTTGCAAATATGTGTTTTTCTTTATAACTTAAGACAATAGTAATTATCATTATTATTATTATTATTAAGCCCTAGATTTCTCCTTAGAAACTGACATTTTTACATGCGTCACCAACACAACTCACTGAGAGGTTCAAGAGAGCTGTAAGATCAAATGAGCAGTGTGTGTATGTGTGTGTGGTGAGTAGGCAGAGGGTCAGAGAACACAGGGCTAAGTGGACCTGCTCTTCATTAAGACAATGTCTCCGGGGGACGTCACTAGGGCTACCTGTCCGTGCGCTTATTGAACCGTCTAACCATCATCTACCCTCTTACTCTGCCAGGGCCCCTAGAGAATCACACCAGCACAGCTGACAAGTTCAGCCTTAGACTGCGCCTGCAACATGAAAGCAGCTCTTTATTTTACCTCCTCCTTCCTTCTCTCTCGCACACCCTCTCATTTCTCCTATACTCCTGTCCTCAACCTATGCTTTTTTAATTTATTTTATTTTTTTTTTTAAAGAGGTGATGAGACTGAGAAAGACAAAGAGAAAGAGGGAGAGGGGAGAATAGAGATAGAGAAAGGCGACATAACTGCGTTTGACTCTTGACATGGAGCAGATGAAATGTTAAGTGTCCAGACAAGTCAGGGGAGCCGTGCAGATAAAAGTCATCAAATGACACTCTTGGAATGCAAATTGGCATTCTTGACTGCAGCACTTGAACAACTGTGCCCCATCACAGACAGCCGCTGAGATTAGGACAAAAAAAAAAATGATTTAAAGCGCCAAACTCATAAAACCTTAAGTAGAGGAACAGGGAGATTTTTTTTTCCAATTGTATATATTCAGCGATATCTCCTCCTTGTCTCTGCGCTCTCTGAGAATGAAATGCCTCAGTGTTCACCTGCCCTTGTAAATCACTTTCTCTCTTTTCAGCAAAACGAAAGCAATAAACCTCAAGACAAAAAAGGAGCATGATAGAAAATATTGTAATTGTCACCAACAGGTCGCACGAGAATCTGAAAATGATATTTTTAAATGAATTTATTTGGTTGCATTTATTGTTCTGCTCAGCTGATTAATGTACAAAAAGACATTCAAAATAAACCATGATAATTGCTGCTGTTTAAAACCAGATTGTTTACAAATCTTTAAAGGAATTTTTTTTTTAACTGACAGCTTAATAATTTGTCTTGTAAACATTCCTAAACATTTGGGTGAAGTTATCTCATTTTTTCACAGATAACGTATTACATATTTTTTGTTTTACCATATTTTTCTTAAATGATATTTAGGAAATTATTTTAACATATAATTCTATATTACATTAGGAATGTTTATAAATTGTATTATTGCAATATTATATATTGTATATGTATCTGTTACAGTTATGTAGAGATCATATGGATGAATTTTAACCTTGTCTACAGTGTTAACAATTTTGACATGACCTATTAACGTTTTGATTTATTTTTATATTTATGTTTTTATTTGCTTTTACACAAAAGTGACTTGTGCACTCATGTAGTGTGTTTATTTAAGAGTAGAAGAAAGAGTGAGATGAAAGCAATCCCCAGGTAAAGCAGTTTATCTTAAACTTTATTTTGTAAACATGCTCAAGGCGCTAGATTTTCTAATTAAAATACCTGACTAACACTTTCGACAAACTTCAGTAAACTATGTCATTAATACATAGTACACCGCTTAACAGATTTAAGTTCATCTATTGTTCATTTACACGTTTCATGACATTTATGACTGTTTAAGTGTACGTGGCGTACAGATTGTAATGAGCGCTATACACTGCAGTAATGTTTGTTAATGTCATTAATGAAGGTTATTGTAAAGTGTTCATGTGTTGATCGGTCATACTCACCATTTCTTCATATTGTGTGAATGGCAGAATGAAGTTCAGTCAGATCTCGCCCTCATGTGGGGGGACGCTCTCCTCTTCCCTCTCCTCTTCTTTACGCAAATCACTCTAAACTCACTCAAAACTTTATGTTTGTCCCCTCAGTTTTAAACCGATAATAATATTAGGAGGAACATCAACAACAGTCCTTTATCGTTAAGGAAAGAAACAACACTGATTAAAAAAAAAAAAGGACTCAGTTCTACGCTCTCGTCATTCGCATGTACCGGGTCTCTGTAAAGCGAAAGAAGCCCGTTGGCTGAAATATAAGCTGTTTCGGTGGATCCAGAAGCCCAGCGCTGGTTCCGCTGTTCCAGATCCGCTCGTATAAGACACTCCACCGGGACTGAAGCGGGACAGAAGCGGGACTAAAGTGGGTGGGTAGTTTGAAGCAGCGGGGTAAATCTCTGGCTGTCCGGGAAGAGAAAACTGACTGTCTTACTCACTCCCGGCTATTTCTTCTGCATAGTCAGCTCTCTCTGACTGCTGCATTACATCCAAAGGAACATGGTAATATATTTTAGTCTAGTGTAGTTGGTAGTGCATTATCTTCTAGTATAGTTGATAGTATATTATCATCTTGTAATTTTGGATAATTAGCTTCTAGAATATTTGGTAGTTTATTATCTTCTAGTATGTTCAGTGATATATCTTTAAGAGTAGAGTATTCTATGCTAATATAGTTGCTAGTAGGCTATAGTATGTAAGTATGGAGTTTGTTTGTTTGTTTTAGAGGGGTTATTTTTTAGTATTGTTGGTGTGAACTCCAGAGAGACTGTAGCTTTAATAGTTATATATGTTATGATAAAAAATTATGTGTTAACAAACATCTAAAAGTCCTGCAGGCACAAAACATTTCAATTAATGTTTTCTTTCTTTCTTTTTTATTTATACACAGACTCTGAAATTTTAAAGAAAAACTTTATGATAATAGTAATAATAATATTAATAATAATAATATGCTTACATACATACATACATATGTATGCAAGTCTTAAACTTGCTTGTTCAGTGTTCTTACTGCTATTTTACGACCAATGGATAGAGCTATTATTTTTAATGTTGTGCGAATCAATGATTTTGAATGTATTAGATTTTTGTCCTTGTTTTTAATATTTTCTTGCTCATCAGAGTTCATTTAAAGGAGAGTCCAAATACAAAACATACGCACACACACCCACACACACATACACATCACTATGATACTTAGCTTTAGAGATGTTTGAGGACACTGATTTCCTATATATCTCCCAAACTTGTGTCCCCGGACTGTCTGAACAGAGCGCTTATAAATGTTTAATTATGGACTTGTTTCTTTTTTCCTTACAGTGCGCACAGAGCTTGATTCTCAAGAGTGAAGGCTGAGGAAAGTCAAATGACAGACTTCTCCTTTGGACCAATAGAAGCCCCTAAATCCCAAGGCAGTCATTTTGATCAAGCTGAGTGCCTACAAGCCCCACTCACATGTTTGGTCAAGAGGTAAATAATAGATCAGGGATTAAACTTGTGTAGAATTCGTTCTAGGGTAACAAGCTACACACTCCCAGGATATGCATATTCATCTGATGTGCAAGGCCATGGCAGAGTAAATACCATATGCCCGGTAGTTAGAGAGCTTAAATCCCTAATTAAATGAGATATTACTGTACATTGCTCCCTGATATTAAACAACAGAGCAAAGAAAATAGACCTTTAAAGAATTATGAGTAATGGATACATTAGCATGCTCACGTGGGTTCAGCTTCCTACAAATGAGTAATTCAGTGTTTGATGTGTGATGCAACTTCTAGCTTGTAGATGTAGTATTAAATTGTTTTGAAATCGATTTTCTTGCATAGAATTTAAAAAAAAATCTTTTAATTACTCTGTATGAAATAAGTGGCAAGCCATCCTCTAAGTGCAATGAACAAGTGGCGTCCAAGAGTTATGAACTCAGCAGCTTGACGCTTTTATTTGCTCAAGAAAAACATGACATTAAAGCAGCTTCCTTTTCTGAAATCAACTGCAAAAAGCCACCTGTGGGACCCGAGTATAAGTATTGGTTTATGTCAGACCCCTTCCAATTGTCTAATTACTCAAAGGGCAGTTGATGATGAGCTATTGAACCTTCTACCGGTTTTGGCCCTTTGGGACGGCCATCAGCTGTCATAGACTGGTGTCTGTTCAATAAATGCCACATTTTTCCTGTTTGTGGGCAATGAGGAAAATGTCAAGCTAATGGTGTCACTTGACTTAGGGGAGGAGGCCACACGTGTTTTGCTCTACCTTCACCATCCACCCTTAATATGGAAGTCATTTTTTACCATTGATCTCCTCTCTTGTGTAAACTTTTCACACCCTAGCAGGAACATCGATTCACTGTGGAAGGAAACAAAGTACGTATTTTTGTTGGCTAAACGCTTGATGCCATACTTTCAGATGATAATGGCCATGGACACCTCTTTGCACACATTCATAAGCATAAACAAAAACAAAGGAGTGAAAAGGTTCTCTGTGTTTGCCAGGGGCTTACATTATTTGAGCAGCATGATCCTCTCAGGGGAAATCTGATACAGCCTGTAGGGGAATCACTTCACTCCTTTTTCCCACAATTCAACAGAGACACATGGGGCAAGCATTGCTCCCTCCACCCCGCTGGCTCCCCTTTCTCCCCCCATCGCCCACAGGAAGAGAGCCCTCTTATCAATCCCCTCATTATCCAAACCCACTGCTTGCTGAAGACAGTTAGAAGGTCATCAGATGGAGCCAGAGACTCATGCACGGGGGACAAGTGCTCAACAGTGGAGCTTGTCCTGGGATGCGGAGCATTCTGTGGGAGCTCCGGGTGTGTTGCACGCAAGCGGATGGGCGCGTGATGACAGGTTTGCCGATGGGCAAATGGAGAGTTGCAGCTTTGTAGGTTGCGAGCCATTGCACAGAATAAATGACTGACTGTCACTGCTATGAAGGAGCTGGATTGTGCCTTGCAGAGAATTTTATTTATAATGAGTTTAGGACTCACTTTATATTAAGTGCCTACCTGATTTAGCATACATTTGTATATGTTAAATCAGGTTGGAAGTAGTCTATATATATGTTTTTACAATGTAGTCATATTTAAGAAATACCTGCATGTAGTTACACTGAAAAAGATGGGAAACTGAAAATGGTGACATCTAAATGAAATGGTGTTAAATATTATTTAAAAGGATAGTTCAACCAAAAATGAAAAATCTGTCATAAATTACTTACCCTCGTGCCGCTCCAAACCTTTAAGACCTCCGTTCATCTTTGGAACACAAATTAAGATATTTTTGATGAAATCCGAGAGCTTTCTGACCCTGCATAGACAGCAGCACAACTACCATGTTCAAGGCCCAGAAAGGTAGTAAGCACATTGTTAAAATATGCCATGTGGCATCAGTGGTTCAACTGTAATTTTATGAAACTACGAGAATATTTTTGTGCACCAAGAAAACAAAAATAACGACTTTATTCAACAATTTCTTCTCTTTCTTGTCAGTCTTCGATGCACATCCGCATGCATGTGGTGCTGCTGACGCAGGAGATGGTTTGGAATGAATGAGGGTGAGTAATTAGTTACGGAATTTTAATTTTTGGATGAACTATCCATTTAACGTCACTGAATCAATCAATATACATTCA
>JAHKKF010538825.1:0-21362 GCA_019740295.1 Labeo calbasu | reverse complement strand
CAATCGCAGGTTAGCGTTTTTAATTAATTTTCATATGTACATCTATAATTGCATTGTCGACCCTACCACCCACCCCTACACTTAACCATACAACAAAACTTGTCCCTAACCTTAACCGCATCCCTCCTACATGCAGTTGTTTTGCAATTCAACATGAACACAATAAGTACATTGTGCCTAACAATGAATTTTTTTGTTCATAGCATAAACTGCCTATTTTTCTGCTAACACTTGGTTTATGCACATCCACATTATTTTTGTATTTAATTACTCCAAACTTTTAAAGAACATAGATACATACTGTAACTTGGTTACATTTCAGGATAAAACAATGGACGTGGGAAGGAGGATAGGATAAAATTCTGTTTCCCTTTTTAAAACCAATATCCTGGGGCACATAAACTGTCAGAATCAAGTTTTAAGCATCTACATTATCTCAACTGGATTTGCACACCCACATGTTCATCCACTGGGAAATGATGTGTTGTGCTGCTCTTTAAAATGTCTCTCATTTCCATTCCAAAGTGACACTGCCAGATTTGCAGCCGGCATGTGTACAAAGCGAGCGTCTTGTACGTTTTTAGAACATTATAATACGCGTCGCCTTTTTCTTCCCCTCTCTATCAAAGGTAAACGCTCAGCAGATGACAGTCCTCCTTCCTCGGATTGCAGGCGGAGAACCGGGGCTTTCCCAATCCTCTGTGGTGAGATACTTCCCGTGCTCTGCCTACTCAGCCCACCAAGGGATTGTCGATGCTTCCTGATTTTACGGGCTGCATGGTGATTTGGTGTGAATACGTCTCTGTTTCTCAGTGACATGGAGAAGGAGGAACAGATGAGTTAAATGGAATCATTTTATTTTATATCACATCAAAAATACTGGGGCAACAGCAAAGACAGTATCAGCATTTGTCATACTATGAAATAATGTTCTAGCATGCAATAAAATTTCCGCTATTAAAGCATAACAATAAATCAAGTACAAAAAAAAAAACAAAGCATAACAATAAATCAAGTACAAAAAAAAAAAAAAAAAAAAAAAACAGAGATTTCACAATCTTATAAATCTTCTGACTTCCTTACTGACGAAAGACCAGTGAACAACAGAAGAAAAAAGNAAATTTCCGCTATTAAAGCATAACAATAAATCAAGTACAAAAAAAAAAACAAAGCATAACAATAAATCAAGTACAAAAAAAAAAAAAAAAAAAAAAAAACAGAGATTTCACAATCTTATAAATCTTCTGACTTCCTTACTGACGAAAGACCAGTGAACAACAGAAGAAAAAAGGTTTGAAACCTAAATACACAAATCATATAGGGACAGGGACACCTTTTGCTACAGCAATGGCTGGAAAAAACGTCCCAGTTATCTTGAATTCATGTGATGATAAGCAATAAAAATAAAAAATAAAATAAATAAAAACATTTAATTATATTAACAAGATTTAACAGGGTTTTAAATCTTTTCGCCACAACTAACTAAATGCCGTAGTAGAGTCTAGTGAAAATCAGACTGTCCTAAATAAAGGTCAAAAATTGCTGAGCATATGCAAGTTGTCTGACAAAGTTGATTACTTTAAGATACAAAATTATTTAAATGTGTTGTACAGTCTAAATTAGCATCACTCAAGAATATTCCATTTTTATAATTTGTAATTATTATTTTTTATGCTCTATTTGCACACATTCCTGCTGTTTTTAGTCCAGATTTAAATGAAATAGATAACTGGAAAAAATACTACTCTTATTTCCCACATGAGCAACATTTGCGTGGTTGTCTGTTGATCTGAACTTTTTACAGGCCTTGGGGGTTGTAAATGGAGCGTGTTACATTTGTGACGTTTGGCCGCTGTTGGAGGCTGTTGAACGGAAACTGATATTAGTGCCAGAGAGTGCATGTAAAATCACATTCGGAATGGATGACTGGTAGCTATCATGAGTAAACAAAGGGCTTTGTTGAGCAAGAAAGAAAAAGTTGATTCAAAAGTGCCATGTGTCTGCGCTCCTAAAAGGGGCAGATGTTGCAAATTACCAGCCAGTCTACTGCCTCTGAAATCGCAGCTCAAATGAGCATCCTAATGAGAGGCACTGTTTGCGGGTCAAAGAAAAGCCTAATCACGCTAAGTCAATTGACTTCTGCTGGAGCAAGAGAGCATGCAAGCTCCAAAGCAGATGACCTGCTGTCTGTTGCACTCCTGCAACCTCCTTTATATCTGTCTAATCTTGTTTCTGTGGTTTTAATCATCTAGCCTTTTGACTAAGATATGACTCTAGCCGACAAGGACAGGCACAGTTGTTTATACTCCATTATACAATCATTATGCCATGAGAAAAAAAAATGCAATATGCCTTAATAAAATCGGAAAGATACAAGAATACAGTCTATATGATAATTTATATCGTGCTGAACAAGATGAACAACCCTGTAGACTCTTTATTTAAATAGGTACATTAGGAATAATCATTTGAGTTGAAAGCAAGAGGTAAAAGCGCTGCACACCAGGAGTAACTGAGTACTATGAGTGATATGGTAATATCCGGAAGAAGTATAGGTAGAAGAATTAAAAAATAAATAAACAAAATAATTACATACATACATACATAAAAACTTCAACATGGGATTCATTAATGTCACCCTTAAGACATGCACTGTCAAATTTTGAAATGTAGGCCTTTTGGCTTTTTGTTTCAGACTAGTGGAAAGAACACATCCAAAATATTTTTTTTTAAGTTTTTATTTTATTGCACTTCATCTATCTGTATCTGCAGAGGTAAATTACAACACATATTCAGTAGCAATGACATACGCCAAACTTTCCAGTATTATTGCTATCTATATTCTGAAGGTTTTTACAGTTTTGTTCATTTATCATTTTCCTGACGCTATGCATATTACATATACAAAATATTATTTCTAAAAACATGAAAATGGAAATCTGAATATCTGGCTTTATTTGATTTATGGAGCGTGGTGTGATAAAAAGATGTATCCAAAATCCCCTATGTAAAATACTTTGACCCTAATATGTCAAAAAATTGAACCAAAATTCTGAACCTGGATTTATCCACTTTCCAGATTTCTGTTCTGAATGGGTATGCAAAGTAGTATATTTACTTAGAAAATGTTTGCATATTTAAACAATCCAGAAAACTTTTAATACAAAAAATGTTTGAAACTGTTAGTATTATCAATCAACTATGGTGCTATTTATTTAGACCTTCCTATTCACCTGGGGTGTCTTGCCTCAAGAAAGTGACAATATTAATTATCAGTTAGGTCTTGCCTCAAAAAAATGACAATACTAATTATCAGGTTTTGCAAAATAATGAGGTATTATATTTATTCTTGTATAAATAGTCTATAAGAAAACGAAAGAAAGAAAGACAGAAAGAAAGAAAGAAAGAAAGAAAGAAAGAAAGAAAGAAAGAAAGAAAGAAAGAAAGTGCTGTAATAACCATTGCAGATAGTTTTAGATAGTTACCATGGTAACTATTTTCTATGGTATTTATACTTTTTAAGGAAGGTTTTAGGTTTTGCTACATTTTGTAAATCGTATTTTATTCAAATAGCCTATTTATTAGTCTTGTCTGTGAATTTGAACAGCTTCAAATCATACAAGGGTTAAAAAATTTGTTAATGTTAAGTCATTTGTTCAATGTATTATGCTGACAGCATGGAAAATATTAATATTGTATTATTCATATGAACAATGTCCACAGAGACCAGCGAGCCGTAAAGTGTTTCTGGCTGTCGTGAAGTGTGGTAAACGGCTCTGTGTCAAAACACGGAACTGGCGCGATCATTTGAAACAGTCCAGGCGTTTGTTTGTATTTTCACTTTAATGAGCTCTGTTTTCTTTTTTCCTGTTTTAACCGTCTGATGAAAATATGCTGTCAGGTGCGATCAGAATGGTGTTTTAATAATACTGCAGATCTTCACTTTGCATAAACTGTAAGTTCAGCGGTATCCAAGGACGCGCTGCAGGTCAGACACAGTCACATAGCACACTTTACTAAAACTAGCAGCTGTTTACGGTTTATTAAACACTTTAATCAGTGAGCTGTTTTGTTATTATCTTATTAGACACCTATTAATGCTTTATTGTTGCAGTTGGTCATATGATTGTAATGTGTTGTTAAGAGTCTGTTTATTTAGGTTTAATACAGTATCGATAGAGAGTGTTTGATTAGTTCACAGACTCAGATTCACTTAATCTGATTCAACTCCATCTATTTGTTCATCGTGTTGTCTGTGTGTCTGACTGATTGTCTGTCCGTCTAATTAATTTTGGACAAGACAGTGATATAAGTAAAATCTTTTCTGTTAGAATCTCAATGGCCTCGAAAGACAATGAACGTGTTTTACTCCTTGAGGAAGAGGTGAGGAGTTTGTCTGAGGAACTCGCTCAGTGCCAGGTATATTAAGCCTTTTTTTTTGTTTGTTTGTTTTTTGGACAAAGCAATCTTCCTTTTGTCTAATCCTTTTTCTGTCTCAGGCTATACTGACAATGGTTTTAAACTATGTTTTTCTACTAACACATCAATATATTCTTGGTCATATTCTAGGTCATATCAGAAGCCAGTGTTAATATCTTCCTTGCAATTATTATTATTTTATTATTATTATTTTATGTGTGATACTAAGACAATCCAACTTGCAGTTTATATGCTCTCACTGCACTGAACACCAAACCTATGTGACTTAAGCATCCTGCATATTGTTAAAGCCCCACCAGGTGGTGCCTAAAAACAAATACCTGCGTTGTCAACAGTGTCTCAAACTTGTGATCATTATAAATAGATTGACAGATCTTACTAACATATTATCATTTTTGAGCATATAGTTTACTTACAGATGTCCTTAACACTGATCTTGGTAACTACTAATTGACAAGAACCATTAATTACTCAGTGGTTAGCTTTTACTTACTACACAACAATAAAAGGCTTAGTCTGACCTACAATAGGACTACATCATCAGTGGATGTCGACTGACTCTGTCTAGCTTTTTTTTCACTTGCCTGCGGTTCACAATTGATTTTTCTCCATTTCACTTCTAATGACAAGAATGTATGTATAAAGAATCACATATCATTTATGTAAAAGGCGCGGTGCCCGTCCATCGACTGCCATTAACAGCAAAATGTTTCTAGTGGACCTGAGAATTATCAGGGAGGCAGTTTTACTTTATTAATATTTGTATAAATAGCAACATTCAATGAGCGCACTCATCCAGTGGGCATTCATGGTCTGCTGTATAAGATAAATAATTCATCAATACGACTGGCTTTCAACATATCAAACACCTTCCATTCCATGAGAAAATCCCTATAATTCGCAGGAGTTGCTCAATCTTCTGATGTAGTGAGCTTGAGCACTTGTGAAGAGACCACCTATTTGATGGAGGACTTTTCTTAATTTGTCATTAAACACAATGAAGGCTTGGAATTGTGAGATCTCTATTTCTATTCATTTGCACAGTCTCTCTCTCACACACGCTACTTTGTATGTTTAGCCTATGGTCTATCAAGGTCTGCCTGCACCATTTAGTAAATAATTAATTAGACACTTTTGAATAGGGTTTAAAATTCATGTACTAATTGGACACCAGCAGATTCTGCAGGGATTTATGACTTTAATCTTATAATGATGTGGACATAATTTAACAGATAATTTTATATTAAGTTGATCTGGTATAATTCTGTTTTTTTTTTATTAATGTTAGAAAATGTAGTTTTTAGATGTCTCTCATTAAATGTAATGTAGCTTAAAAATCTTTGAAAGCCATTTTTTTTTTTCCCGAAGACACTTTGAATTGTAAGTGTGTCTTGCATGGCTCTCTGACGCCACTTTCTTCTTTAGGCAACTAGTGAGTTCAGATTTACTCTCTTGTTTCTTTGCTTTCCTGTTTCTGTGCGACTCTTCAATCCTTCCTCTATGAATAGAAATACTCTGATTTAATTTCCTTTTTTCATTTGTTATAACAGTAATGATTCATGCATTCAATTGATCTTCAGTTTCAGTCCACCCTGTGATATCATTAACTGTTTTTGTTAATTAGACCACATGTTTTTTGGCATCTATCTGTCTGTCTGTCTGTCTATCTATCTAAAAAATATAAAAATTAATTTTGATATAAAAAAAAAAACCATAATGTCACTGATATGTACATCAACTTGAATTAGTCACCACTAGTAAGCTACTACTAAATATATTGTAAAAACTTTAATATGCTGTAAAGTTGCTTTGCAACGATATGTTTCATGAAAAGCGCTATACAAATATATTTGAATTTGAATTGACCCATATGTGCCGCTCATATAAACAGTTGGCTAGAAATTGCTCATTTGTAAGATGCTTTTTAAAATTGTTAGCATCACCAACAAAATAATTTTGTTGATATTGTATTTGCTTTCAATAGGCAGACAAGGAGTTTGTGTGGTCACTTTGGAAGCGACTTCAAGTGGCCAGTCCAGACCTTACCCAGGCAGTGAGTCTTGTAGTGGACAGGTGAGTCACATTGTAAAGTCACCTATGTGTGTGTGTTTTTTTTTTTTGTTTTTTTTTTACTACAGCAAATCCTCATCACCTGTTTGCTCAGTCCCTTTCTTCTATTGAACCGTTATGCTTTTACGTCTCAGACTTAAATAAATGCTGTTTTTGCCACATGAAATCCCTGATTTGCGAGTTTGCATCACCGCAGTTCTGCAGGGGTGTGTGTTGGGTGGCTGTGCTGTTGAGCGCAGTTATGAGAGAACCCGAGAGCAGATGATGATCTAAACCCTCTTATCCTCTGCACAGACTCCCTCCCTCTCTTCCCATCTAAACACTGAAAAAACTCCTCTTTGAGGGATATATACTAGATTTAACATGACTTATGACCCTCAAAGAGGGTGTGGGGAGCTACAAAAGTGGCATGGGAATGTGTTGTGGGGGAAAAAAAGATCAAATTCGCAATGCTGAACGATTGCCATTGTCGTGCCTTTTAAAAGTTATTGTGAAGATGATAAGAGGTGCAGATAAAGCAATATTTTGCATTTGGGAGGAAGTTGAGGCCACTGGCATGGCTTGGCAATGGCTGTGTGTTTATTTGGGTGAATACTAAATAATTCTTCCCACCACCTGATGAAAGGTCAGAGATATAGAGGTTTTTTTTTGTGACAAAAGCTTGAGCTTAAGCAAATGTGTTCCTCGACTCCAGCGATGATAAATAAAAGAGCACCAGCCGGGCTACGCTCTTCCCATATCCTTCTATAGCTTCTTCCTCAGGCAGAGCCAACAAACCGAGCTACTCCTCAAAGAACTGGCAACATGCACCTGAGGGCGTGTGCATATATCAGCATTGCGCCACACGGGAGATTGACATGATAATTGTGCTGGCTGTGTGAAGCACACAGGCTTATGGGAATTCTGGCTGGTCTGGTAGCGAGCAAATGCTTGGCTTGGGATATGGTTAACATCACCAAGCTTCAAGGCAGTGGTGTTCTCGGAGGAGAGCCGTATCATGTCAGATGTCCTCAGGGAGAGATGGAATGAGGAAGGGTGGAAGAGATTGAAAAAGTGAACCAGGGAAAGGAGGATCCCAGGTGAGTGGCGGCTGTTCAAACAAACTTGCCCCAATTGTGATTCTTTTGTCTTTTCCCCCCAAACACCCACTAAAGAGGGTTAGATGCTGAAAGGAAAGGAGTGTTTGTGTTCCCCAGTGAGTAGTGTTCCTGTTTTGATATCCTGATAATTACTGATACCTGGAGACTGGAGTTATATCCCATCATTCCCTGTTGACCCTCTGCGGTATAAGCTTAGAGAACGCGCTGAGTGGTTGAAAGGCAATTTTGCCTGTTTCTTCTCCCACAGCATCCAGTCTATCCTGCAGTGTTTTATCTCCTAACCGAGCATCACCGTTGCATCATCCCAAATAGATTTTCAAATGCGAATGGCTTCAGCATTCGCTGAGGCCAGTGGATCGGTTCGCCCTCTTCTGTATTCTGTTACTGTGACAGCCTGCGCCTTTAATTTTGCTCTTTTGTTCAATCTGTGCTCTACTAGAGAAAAGCAGAAAGCTGAGAACAAGGACAGGAAAGTTCTGGAGATCCTTCAAGCAAAAGACTACAGAATCCAAGAGCTGGAGCAGGTACTGTGAGAGCTTTACGCAACTTAAACTACACCCCAGCCACAGGTGTATAGACATGCATGTGGTCTGAGAAACCTTCGTCTCTCCTTTTTTAATGAGCATCTCTGACTGCTTGATAGATCTGCTTGGATGACAGCTAATGATGAAGCCGTGTTGTTAATTCACCTTTAATCATGCCCCTTAATGAAACATCTGTCAGTCGGCTTCATTAGGAACTCTGTCTCTTCACCAGCAGCGAGTCCGTCAAACATGTCCACGCATCACGCATACTCTTCATTTGTGTAAATAAGATTAGCCATGGCTTGATAACCCTTAGCGGACCAAACTGGAACTTGCTAAACACCACGCCGTCATGGCTCCGACGTCATGACAGCATTATTAATGGAAGGCCAGTGTGTTTATTTTCATAGCAGGAATTATGTTTTGTGTCAGCACCACAGATATGAGCACCTAGATGGCACATAGCAACTATTGCTAATTACAGTGATACGTCTGCATGACTGCCATATTGGAAAGGTCAAGATCTGCTTGTAATTGCAAGGAACTGAATGTCAGACAGATGACAGGTGTGCTTTGCAACAGTCCCTTCTAACCGATTTTTCCCAGGATTTGGTTTGTCATAAATGTCAGATGGTTCTGCATATTGTTGACGATGTTACATTGAAAATGAAACGGTATTGGTAAAGTGTTCTTCATCAGTGATCTGGAACAACAGTCTGATTGCTTGAACCTTTTAATGAAATAAGTTTGTAAACCATAAATGAACCTAGCAACTGAAAAACAATCAAACTTTACATAAAAATCATTGTTTATTTTGTAATCCAAACACTTTGAAAATAATAATAATAATGTCACAAAACACAACCTTTAATGTGATTATGAGAAATGTAAAAAATATGTTCAGTTCGGCCTAGCTGCACAAATTTAGGTAACATGTTTCCTTGGAAAAATGTGATTGTTTGTAACATGACAGATTTTAGATAACAGTGATTTACTCTCAAAACCATAAACCGTACTTATAGCAGTATAATAGCAAGAGTACTGATCAGCATGGTTTAGTACAGCAGCTAAATTGCAAGTGTAATGTTGCTTTTATACAAAAGTCTATAAAAATTGTTAATATTATCTTATGTTTCTGCCATAGCATCAATCTTTAAATGTTGCCAAGCAACAAACAGACTGGAATAGAGTATGTGAGTGGACTTGAGTAACAAAGAAAATTTCTGCTCTCCACTCACTTTGGAAGAGAAACCCCAATCTGAATTATCCTAAAGCATTAGAAAACACTGACACTGTGACTTCACAAGTCTGAGAAAAAAAACAAAAAAAACACACACAAAAAAAAGGGTGTGAGCTAAAGTTAATACAGCGTTTAAAAATAACTTTACTTATGCTGCTCACAGTCAGGAATGCTACAAGAAATATAAGCAGGGTGACATTGAACCATTCCAGTGCTGTTGTACTCTACATATGCACTAAAGCACTAAATATGGCACACCAATCAATAAAATTACGCACATAGAACTGTTATTCACATTTAATCATGTTAGGGCTGTGAAACAGGACCATAGTGTTCTTGGTCGGGCACATACTGATTGATGCACTATGCATACAGTACACTGATAGTATTTATGTGTATAAAAATATAATGTACTGTTTATGATAGGTCGTAGATTGTATTTACACTGGGTTAAATGACCTGCAGTATATTAGCATTAAATAAGCCATAAATATGAGATGTTGACTGTTCCAAGATGGCAGATCTGTTGACATCCAGAGCAACCAAATTCAGATCCTGTGTATTGATATCTCTGGTGAACAAATGATTTTTACACACAAATGGCCTTTGTTTCAGATTGAGAGCCAACTGTGCACATTTTGTAGTTGATATTTTAGTGAGTAATATTTTTTAAGAGATTGAAAATTAAGTCGTAGTTATGAATGAGTCTTTTTTTCTGTCAGGTTTAAGTTTCACTAGCCTGTTAGTGGAATATGGCCATTGTGCCCTGTTTGAGAAACTCATTAATAGTCAGAATTCTGGGTACCACTCAAAACCACTGGCATTCGTCTCATCCAAATTTTGCGCCAAACGAACCCAAATGTGATTAATTGCTTTTTCCTTCCTTGGCCGTGTGATGGTCTACTGAATCCTCATCTCATCTCTGCATTTCCACACTAACTTTGACCAGCTTTCCTCTCACCCCACCCCCTTCCATTACCCCTCTTCTTCCATTTTTGTAACATAATTAGCTTTCATTTTTGAACTGCACTGGGGATTTCTAATGCTAATCTCTCTGTCCTAGACCTCTTAACTTCTTTAAACCTCTTTTCCTACCAATTGAGAAGTACTGGGGTTAAAACAGTGCTTGCCTACCTCATTATCAACATTTTGAATTGAGCTTCACTTGTGCTATAAATCTCTATTAAAACCTGCATTTGCATGATGCAGAGACTGAACATAAGTTTCCTATCTAGAAAGATTCAAGTGATTTCTCCCAACATGGCAGTTAATTGCCTCCCACAGCTCAGTATTATTTTTTGAGATATCAGTGTCGAGTTGACACAAACGGTTAAAGTGCGTGTTAGCAATAGGAGCGCATTATCAGAATATCAGAGATGGTAGTGGGATAACTGAATGATATTGAATATTTGCACTGAACACGGAAAATTTCTTAAAGGATAGCTCACCCAAAAATGAAAATTCTGTCATCCCATTAAATTTTTGTTCATCTTCAGAACAAAAACGATGGTTTTAATGAAACCTAAAACATTTCTGTCCCTCCATCAAAAGTCATTCTAACAAAACCTTGATGCTTTGATAAGTTAATTGCAAAGAAAGACATTGTAAACCTACTCTGTATGAATCAAGCAGTTTAATGTTAAGTCTTTTGAAGAGACACATTCACTTCATATGATTAACAGATTTAATTTGGGCTTTTATTTAGATATAAACATTGGTCAGTGCACATACGTAGAGCTCATCAAATATGGCAAACGGAAGCTCAACCATTCTTGGTTGACATGCAATTTGCAATCTCTTTATGAACTTTTTGAAACTTCAAAGTTTTCATGTAATGCAATTTCAATCAAAAATCTCTCAAAATATCTTTCTTTGTGTTTCAAAGATAAATGAAGGTCTTAAGGGTTTAAAATGACAATTTTTGTTTTGGGTTAACCATCCATTTAAGTCGCGGATATGCTTTGTTTCCTGGCGTTTCATGCATGGTCAGGTGTTCTAGTTCTAGTTCTGAGTAGGGCTGTCATGATTCCTCAATATAATTGGAGTACTCTATTTTAAAAAATCATCGACTGCAATTTGCTCATGTTGAGTAACCGGCAAAATACTGGAAGTGGCGCATTCCAATGGACGAGAATCCATGAAACACAATTTTTAGATTGTTTTCCAAGGCTGCATGATATATTAAACCCATTTAACAATTATCGTTAAGCATAATGCTATTGTGAATTCACAAACCATGATTCAATTAAATAAATATATGCGTTGCAGGTTTAATATATGCGCTTTAATTATTTACATGCCTGTAGGTTACGTACGTGCTTGTCAGCTTGGCTCCGTTCAACGTAAATGCTGCTCCACACAGACTGTTATCATATACATGTGTGGAGCGTTTTAAAACTCCATCTCTTAGGGATGGGACAATACATCGATTCGCGGATCAATTCTGAGATCTTCCGAAAGCATCGCCATTCTCTTTGGAATCAATTCTGAGCTTAGATTTTAACAGCAGATGGCGCTCTAATCTAGCTTTTATCCGCACACTCAAATGCTTATGAAGAAGAGTGCTGAAGAGAACTTGTGCGTTCGGCTGAGTCATGTAATTTCACCTCGGCTCAGAATGCTTTTATGACGCGATATTATTGTAAACACAGCCCACTGTGTACACCCTTGTAATTCGCTTCAACCTTTTCAAATTGTATAAATTATTATTTTAGGTTCAAGTGTGTGTAAGGATTTGGAAACAAGCAGAGCACGGCTGTTTCTAAAGCAAGCAGTGCAATCTGCTGTTCAAAATTAAAGGGGTCATCAGATGCAAAGTTCACTTTTACATGTTGTTTGAACATTAATTGTGTGTTGGCAGTGTATGTACACATCTGCCTTATAATGCTAAAAGTCCATGCAGTGGTTTTTAATTTGTAAAAAAATAATATCCCCTCTTTCAAATCGAGCCATTCTCAGATGCCTGTCGGTGTGGCGTCACACCGCCAGAGGCCGCTCCCACCATAGTTGATTGACATGAGCGTCTTACCTCAGACCTGCCTTAAATCAGCTGTAACAGTCAGACCTCCATTGCTTTGATGCCAGAGCAGGGATGTAAGTTAGACAAGAATATCTCAGATTGAACGATTGAGGTGTTGCTGGATGTAATAATAAACATAGTGGTCGTCATTTACTCCCGACATCTGAGCAGCTGAAGATGCAGTGGATTGCGTTGTTTGTGAAGGAATGGCACCTCCCGATCTACATATATCCGTCTATGTTCGCGCGAATTATTCGTGATCCAGCTTCACTTACAGCAGAAGTGATTATAAGGTTTTTTTTTTATGAATCTTTGCGATCGCCTTTCCTAATAACATGCTAGTTAGCAAGTTTAGCAGCTAAACTCGGCTAAAGTAAACAGACTCGTCACTCCACAGAGAGAATAGAGGGGCGGGGCGAGCAGAGCTCATTAACATTTAAAGCAACCTCGACCAGAACAGGATGATTTTTGCAGAGGTGATTTTGGCAAGGTAAAAAGGGTGTTGTTGTATGCTACCATTGAGAATTTTTAACAAAAAGTATATTATAGACTTTTCATTAAGACCTTAAAGAATCATATCAACTTGTGGAAAATGGGCATCCGATGACCCCTTTAAGCTCAGACTCGATTTGAGAAAGAATCGCGATGTGTTCGGAAAATCTCGAATAGATGCTGAATCATTTCTCAATTCACGTTGCAACGATTTATCATCCCATCCCTACCATCTCTGCATATTGCTGTGAGTTTGGGTTTATTATAGCGTTCATTTGAGAACGCAACATGCGGCATTTCATTAGATTTGTAAAGTAAATCATTGGACAAGTGAAGTGCGTCCCCACTACTGACATGTTTACAGGTAGAAGCTTATCCACATTGTTACACGTTATCACACAATGCACTCATACGGAATAGACACTGGAGACACTTCTCACTGGAAAAGCGCTAATTACACGGCAGTGACAAAACCGTTTACGATCAGAATTTATGCTTGAACAATCCACTCGTACTTTGTCAGTGACAGTTTACACACACTGTACGTGACACGTAAAGGTAAGCAAACAACTGAATCGTTCTTTTATCTTTTTCATGTCCTGTTGAAACGTCATAATACAGCACCGCTAATTCCCATGTCCCATATGCAGACATTTAGCAATACAGGATGAAATGCCTGTGACATGCTTTCCCATCTCCATATCATGCAACAGCTGACCCCATTACAGAAACTATTAATGAAACCTAACTCTCAGTCCTGTAAACACTCATACCCAGATTGCTTGTGACTAACGGCTGTCTCTCACGATCACTCGTGTGGCTCTTTAAACAGAAAGTGACGGCACAAGAGCAGGAGATAAACAACCGAGTCCAGCAGTTGCGTGGCAGTGAGGAGGAGTGCGGTCTAATGAAGAAAGAACTGGCAGCTCTGCAGCACAGACTGGGGAATAAGAGTCGACAACTTAAGGTTTGGACAAATTTCCACTGGCACCACTTTTAAAGCGCTGCCTCTGTGCCTGTGACACCAGGAAGAGAGGGAGGAGAAAAAAACTGACAAGCCCCTGGAGGCAATCGCCTAAGGCCTCAAAATCCCGGGTCGGGGGCAGGGGGTGGTGAGGGCGGGGGTGGTAGCGACAGCGTAGCTCGGAAAAGCAGCTAACTTTCTCGATAAATACTTAATGATGGCCGAGCAGAGGAAAGAGTGTGTATGTGATGTGGCTTCTCCTTAATTACCTTCTGATGGGACTGGCATGATTAATTGATAAAGTGAAGATCTGGGGAGGATGTGTCTTTGCAGGGTCTCTCTTAGCAAAGGGAGGGAAGGATAGTGCGGGCGAAAAAAAGAAAGGAGCGAGAGATCAGCATCAAAGGCAGGCTGGCAGAACTAATGGGCCTGTAGTGGAGCTATTCTCATTAGAGCTGTCATTAGAGCTAAAGATGGCCCCTGCGCCAGGCTACCTGCGTGGGCTTTGGCTTGCCCTGCCAACGCAGGTAAGCTCCAAACTTCTCTCTCCGGCCCTGCCCGCTCTGCCGGCCTTTCATCCCAATGCTGCGACCATCTCTCGCTCTCTCTTCCCCGGCAGGAAGCGAGGAGGCAGGCGCAGGAGTGTGAGGAGGAGGGCAGGCGTGCCCTACAGGAAGCCAGGCAACAATTAGATGCTCAGCACTCAGCCTCTCAGGCAGAGCTGCAGAGATTGCGGGACCAAGAGGCCGTCAGCAGTTCCAGAGTCAAGGTAAGGTCCCCCGCTTCGCACCCTGTTCTTTTTTTTTTTTTCTCTTCTTTTCTGCCGCTTTCTAAGCGGGTTCATGTAAATGAACTTGTCTCACAATGCGCAAATGTTAAATATTGATAGATATGTTCAGGGGGGGGCGAAATAATGACTTGGTGGGTTAACATGGTGGGCCCAATTTTCCTTTTCCCCACTCAACAGCGGGAGTGTACCCCGTGCAACGTGACCAGAGCTGTTTTACATGTGGCCCCGAATCAGTCCTGCCTGCTGTCGCGGTGCTTAGCGACTTGGGCTATAATGACCTACTACAGACAGAGCAGGAGCTGTTGTTAGCATGTTCCATAGGGCCTCATTCAGCATTTGTGTATGTTTAATAGGGCTTGCGTCCTCTTGGGCTGAGTGTCACTCAAGCACCTGTGTGATTACCTGCTTTACATACAGATTTGTGTTCATTACTCTCCATGGGGAAGGGCAGAGGCAGGTCTGTGTGGACCTTAAACTCTAACTAGTCCAATTAAATTAGACTGTAGTGGTGCTCGGACTGTGTCCCCTTTCCTCCTGCGTTCTCTGTCTCTCTCAGTGCCCCTGTCAGCACTGGCTAGTTTTTAATGAGGGCTGGCCTGTGCTCTCCCTGGCCTGAGCGTTTGATGCTCGGCATCTGTTTGCTTCTCATTATCTCCATCAGCTCTTGTGATATGCTGCTGATAGGCTTCCCGCTTTAGTTGCTCATGTTTGACTTTCCTTCTGTTGTCTTTCTTTGTTCCTTTTTACTGTGGTCAGGTTCTCTGTGAGGTGGTTTGATGGCAGACAAGAGTGTCCATGATAAAGAAAAGAACAAATATTTAAAACAAATATTTAAAAGTTGAAAACATGTATGTACTTTTTTTTTTTTTTTTTTTTTTTCTCCCAGAAATGAGCTCCTTGTATTCATGTTGGATTTATATGTTTTTTAAAAACATTTTATGGCATTTTCAAAAAAAAAAAAGAAAAAGAAAAAAAGAAATTTGTTGTCCTTGACATATATATTAGGGCTGTCAGTTTAAGGTGTTAACTTAATCAATTAGTTATGAAAATTAACACAATTAAAATATTTTTACACAGTTAATGCACTGGCCTTGCACCCAGACCTGTACGTCATCTTATATTTCATACAGGTGACTGTTGACAAATATAATGCAGGGCAACAACTCCACAAATACAGTTATGCCCTAAAATTCAAGATATTGGTGCAAAAAATGCCCCTGTATGTGGCCTGAATCTCCTGAACCAGTGATTCAGAAGCCCATTCATAAGGAGAGCCATTTACTTAATTCCTGAATGACTCAGCCATTTAAACAAATCGAATGAATAAATGATTGACTCATAAAGACATTTACTGCCACCTGCTGGCAGATTTAGTTCCTTATTTAGAGTATAATTTCATTTAAAAAAAAAAAAAAGAAGAAAAATAAAAACTTTAAAGGCATAGTTCGATAGTTCTGTCACCATTTACTGACCCTCATGTCGTTTTAAGGAACGGTAAGTATATTACATATATACATGAAGTAGGTATTATGAAGACTTGGTAACAAAACTGTTTTGGTTACCAATGTCTTTCACTGTATAAACAAAAAACACTGAGATGTAGCTCAAGTTATCTTTTATGTTCCATAGTTTACGTTAGGCCGTTGCAACCTAAATGTTTAATAAATTCTATGTTGAATCAAATTAAATATTTATTTCTAAAGCTACCATTTCTACTTGATATTTTGGCTTTTAACACAAAAATAGTTTTAAATAATCTTTTGTGGGTATTTTCAGTCAAATTTATTTTTGCGATGAATTAGTTTAATTAATTGAAACATCATGTAATTCTTGAAAAAATAACAGGATTAAAATATTTTAACGCAGGCTGCGTGTCCACCAAAGACTTTTTTTTTTTTTGTCAGCTGAAAATGCTAGGTGCTCTGCTGAAGATGGCCAGCTGTGAGCGCAGTGTTTTTTTTTTTTTGTTTTAATTTTTTTTTTTTTTTTCCGTTGAGACGCTGTGGTTGCTATGATACAGAATATCCGGTAAAGTATATGGCAGACACATTGCGAATGAACTGTTTCTCCAAGCGTTATTTTTCATAACTATATTATGGTAGTCGACAATTTAATCTGTTAAAGACATAAATACTCGGATACAGGCAATATTAACTTCTCCATAGTTGTTCAGTCATAGTACAAGCAGGGTGGTCGGCAGGGTTGCCAGGTTCCAGAAAAATTTCCAGCCCAAAGCATACTCAAAACCTGCCCAAAAGGAATGAAAACTAGACAAAAAATTTTTGTCATGTCCAATCACAGCTGACAGCAGCTTTATTTCATGAGTGCTCTTTAAAATAAACATTTTGATTTTATTTATTCTGTGTTTGTTCTATGTTTATTTATTCTGTGTTTGTTTAATTTGTATTTTTTTCTTTTATCTCTTTCATTTTAATTTTCAGCACTTTTCATAATAATTTTTTTTCAGCACTTATTCATAATAAAATTTTAAATTAGGGCTAGGTGATATGTCCAGAAATAATTATTCATTTACCATTATTATAGAAGAAAATGCTTTGAGAATGCATGTACACACACACACACACACACTGAATGATATTCCGTACAAATAATAGTATACGTTTTACTATGTCACAGTCAGTTCATGGCGTTAACACAGAAATCACTGTGAGCTTCACGTGTGTTTGAGTTTGTATAGTATAGTCAACAAAACTATGCTATTTAAACAGACACGCAGAACATGCAGATTTATATCCGACATGCTTTGACTGGCTATTGTCGTGTTTATTTCTGGTGTGCAAAACCTTAACATGTATGCTGTGGCTGTTGACTGTTGACAAATATGATGCAGGGCAACAACTCCATAAATGCAGTTACGCCCTAAAATTCAAAATATTGGTGCAAAAAATGCCCTATGAGTTTTTTGTCTCATATTTATATTATAAAATAAGCGATATCACACGAGCAGGGAGAGAAGTATTACCAAAGCCACTACAGTAGGCCTAAGATAATCTCTGGTATTACACGAATGCTGATTTTTGTCTCGAATAGTTCACAAACCCACAAGTTTAAATGTGATTTCAAACAACAGTTCAGTAAATAAGAAGTTAATATTGTGTTATATATCCAACCCTGAGCAAACACACCTGAACCAACTAATTAGGATCTGAAGGAGCACTTGATAATTACAGACAGGTAAGTTTGATCATGGTTGGAACTAAACTCTGCAGGAAGGTAGATCTCCAGAAACAGGTCTGGGTACCCCTGGTCTACTTGATACTTTTGAATTTAACACAAAAATAGCTTTAAATAATCTTTTGTGGGTACTTTCACAGTCATTTTTGTGATTAATTAATTAACATATCATGTAATTAATTAGATAAAATATTTTATTCGACTGACAGCCCTAAAATGTATATATATTAGGGGTGTAACGATACATGTATTCGTACCGAACCGTCACGGTACAGGCATATCGGTTCGGTGCATGAGGCCTTATGCTACGGTGACACAGTGAGGCGGACGCACTGATGTTTGGTTCACTGTATTTTAATTTGATAATGTACTAACTGCGCTGTCCAGTTAGCAATGCTGGAAGCCTGGAACTGATATGTTTGTGTTTGTGTGCACCGGTGCGATTACTTCAGCTTTCCTTATACCAGCAAAATCAACTTAAACAAAAAAACAAATAGAATGTCGCTTTCTGCCATTTGAGTTTCCTTTCTGTCACAAAACTGAACTGAAACTCAGCAAATGTAGGCTACGTTACGTGTCGCACAGTTGTTTCCCCCCTTGTCTAGCAGTTAACTAAATTAAATATATGTCAAGTATTTATTTCTTGTATGTATATATGTACGGCAGATTTTATAGCCTATATATGACATTATAATTTGATATAATATTTAGTATTTTTATATGTAGGTGGGAAAAATTGCAATTTGTACTACTGTCTGTTTAAAATAAATGAAAAGGAATCTAGCATAGTAGATTTGTTTTTTTTTTTCTGTTGTACCGAAATCGCATCGAACCGTGACCCCCAAACCGAGGTAAGTACCGAACCGTGACATCTGTGTACCGTTACACCCCTAATAAATATATATACATACACATCATTTTTTTAATATTTGTTTATATATATTTTTTCATTCCTGCTAAAAATATTTAACAAATAAATAAATAAATAGATAAATGTCATAGTTATTCTGTGTGGTGGATAGCTCTAAGCTGTGACAGACATGAATTCTTTCATTATGAGGCAGTATTTACCTCCTTAAATTGATTTCCAGGGGCATTTTACCTACATAATAGCAATTTCAAACCTTATTAGATGTATGCTTCATCATTGTCAAATTCTTACATTTGATCAATAAAAGCAATTAGAATAATAAGACACTATAGGGTGTTACCGATCAAATTAAATCAGTATCAACAAAATCAATTTTTGCAATGTAGAAGTGGCACAGAGGCTGGATCTGAAGCAACATTTCAATGTATTTACGCTTCAGTTACAATTGCATAAATAAAGCTATGGGATTAATATTTTAAAAATAATATTTTGAGTATTGACATATGATATTATTTTAAAACTATTGAAAAACTTATTGAATAGATAGTTCACACAAAAATGAAAATTCTGTCAATAATTAGTCACCCTCATGTCTTTCCAAACCCATTAGACCTTAGTTCATCTTCAGAACACAAAGTAAGATATTTTTGATTAAATCCAAGAGCTTTCCCGACTCTCTACCGATAGCAACACAACTGACACGTTCAAGGCCAGGAAAGGTAGTAAGGACATCGTTAAAATAGTCCATGTAACATCAGTGGTTCAACCGTAATGTTATGATGTTACGAGAACTTTTTGTGCGCAAAGAAAACAAAACTTTATTCAACAATTTCTTTTCTTCTGTGTCAGTTTTGGCCACACATTCAAGAGAGTACAACGACGCATGCATGTGGTGCTGTCTATGCAGGGTCAGAAAGCTCTCAGATTTCATTAAAAATATCTTAATCAGAATTTTCTTTTTTGGGTAAACTATCCCTTTAATGATTGAGTCATTTATTCAACAAATTTGTTCTAATGGGTGATTAATTCAGGAAATGAAGCGAGTGACTGTTTTTATGAATGGATCATGGAATCCTAGGTTTGTTCAAAAATTCTTATTCATTCAGGAATGAAACCGCATTATATGTTGATCAGAGATACACATTAGTTCCATTGTAACTTTGTTTGGAGCTATTTTCTTTGCCGAAACAGACAGTATTGACAAAACTCTGTGTATCTGTCTGTCTATCTATCTGTTGTGTGAAATCAAATTACATTTGCATTTGCAAGGCATGTTTTTTGTTTGCTTTTTACTGTATTATCATAGACAATACATATCACACACCCATAATATCTGCATATTTCCTACATATTTGTCAAAACATCGGTCACACCACATGATTATGTGGACAAAAGTCTTTGGAATAAGCAGTGAATATGCTTTGATATTTTTTATTAAGTCATAATGAAAGATTGTGCCAAGCAACTTAATATTTTCTTCTCATGAATGTTATTCTTTAAAATTTCTTTTATTTTAGAAGTTAAAAACATAGAGGAGATACAGGACTTCCTTGTACAGTGTGTGTGTGTGTTTGTGTGTGTGAATTGCATTTTTACTTTTCAATTTCTCTTACAGAATTTGGAAGAGGAACTATTCAGAAGCAGACAGGATGTGCTAGAGGCTCAGAGTCGCTCAACTGCTTTGTCCCTTCAGCTTTCCACTGTAGAACGGGAAGGAGCTGACAAAGAACAACAGCTCTGTCAAATCAAGTAAGTAGCAGTTACACAGATCTGGCTGAGGTTTGATTAACCCTGACCATATGAGTTGACCGTGATGTGTGTACGTGTTGGTGTCCAGACGCGAGCTCCAGGACTTGCAGTGTCTGTACAAACAGAGTGTGGAACATACAGGAGAACAGGCCCAGCTCATTCAGCAGCTGGAGGGGTTTAACCTGGACACGCAAAGAGTCCTGCGCAGCCAAGAGGAGGCCCACACGGCAGACACCGTCTCCTACCAGAAGGTACAGGAGCGCATCTGTTGTGTGAACTTAGCGCCTGTCCTCACAAGTGAACACGGCGCCCCTGGGGGGGTGAACTTGTGTTCTAGCAAGGACTTAACTGCATTAACCGAGCTTGTCCTTCACTGTCTGTTTCTGCTGTGACAGCTCCACAGCGAGCTGAGCGTGTCATACCAAGCCCTCTGGCACAGCCAGGAACAGCTCCGCCAGCGGGAAGCAGCCCTCAGCATGCAGCTCAGCCAGAGAGATCAGCAGATCCAAGAACTCCAGGCACAGCTGCAGAGTTTCACAGCAGCCGCGGGGCACTGTGAGGTGAGTCCGTGTGGGGAGCACCATGACAGATTTACATCATGCTCAATGCCCTTTGTATGCAAAGCAAGCTGAACGAGCACTTCAGCAAAACCACACACCGTTCATTTCCTTTTTCTCCTCTTAGTATAACCGCATCCATAATAAATGAAATGCCTTTCAGTAAGAGATGAATGGGAAGAGATGACCAGGAGTTTTTGTTCATTTTTGCAAGACTTCATGCTGTCTGACAACTCCAAAGCATTTGGCATTAACCCTGCCCGAACATTGCCAGAGCTCCTCTCAGCAGATCTAATAGGGATGTAATTAGTTAATGCACATGTATATATGGCATGGGTGAGATTTTTTTTT
>JAHKKF010538824.1:0-32925 GCA_019740295.1 Labeo calbasu | reverse complement strand
GAGTACCGCAAGGCTCAGTACTAGGGCCGTTACTTTTTACGCTTTACATGTTACCCTTGGGTGATATCATCAGGAAATATGGTGTTAGCTTTCACTGTTTCGCTGATGATACTCAGCTCTATATTTCTTCGCAATTTCTAATCAAGGTCTGAAGGGTTACTGGGAAGCAACAGGCAGGTGAATCTTAATTAGGGTTGGAGCTGAACTCTGCAGGGCTGCGGCTCTCCAGGACCGGAGTTCGCCGCCCCTGATCTATAAAGTTTTAAATATGGATTTTATTTTCTTCAGAAGGCCTTTATTAGCCTCCCAGAGCTATGTGAAGTATTTTTTTATGATGGATGGATGCACTTTATTGGACTTAAAAATCTTGACCATCTTTCACTGTCATTATAAAGCTTGGAAGAGCTAGGACTTTTTTTTAAGATAATTCCCATTGCATTCATCTGACAAAAGAAAGTCATATACACCTAGAATGGCTTGAGGGTGAGTAAATCATGGGGTAATTTTAATATTTAATAGACAAATTTAGACAGATTTAATAGACAAAATGTCTAAAATTTTACATTAATAATCTGCTTCAAATATGTAATTTGTAAAGTTTCCAACTTTCATTCCAGAACAGAAATTTACAGATAATGACTCACCCCATTGTCATCCAAGATGTTCTTTTCTTTCTTTCTTCAGTCGATAAGAAATTGTTTCTTGAAAAAAAATCAGGAATTATCTCCATATAGTGGACTTCAGTGGAGCCCCCAAGTTTGAACTTCCAAAATGCATTTTCAGTGCAGCTTCAAATGGCTCAAAATAATCCCAGCCAAGGAAGAAGGGTCATATCCCCAAAACGATTTGTCCTTTTCGAAACAAATTGACAAATTATATACTTTTTAACCTTTAAGAGCTCATCTTGTGTAGGTCTGTGTGAACTGTTTTTTTTTTTTTTTCTGGTTCAATACGGTCAATACAGTTAGGGTATGTCAAAAAACTCCCATCTCGTTTTCTTCCCCAACTTCAAAATCGTCCTACATTACGGCATGCAAAGAACATCAAATGTCCTTTACAAGAAAAGAAGGTAAAACAGTTATGTACGATGATTTTGATGTTGAAGAAGAGAACGAGATGGAAGTTTTTTAACCCATAACTGTACTGACCCAGAATACACAAACTACACAGGCACATGAGCATTTGAGATGAGCATTTGAGGTTAAAAAGTAAATAAATTGTCAATTTGTTTCAAAAATGAAAGATCGTTTTGCTAGATAAGACCCTTATTTCTCAAATGGGATCGTTTAGAGCCCTTTGAAGCTGCATTTAAACTGCATTTTGGAAGTTCAAACTTGGGGGCACCATTGAAGTCCACTATATGTGGAGAGAAATTCTGGAATGTTTTCCTCAAGAAACAACAATTTCTTTACAACTGAAGAAAGACACGAACATTTTGGATGACAAGGGGGTGAGTAAATTAACTGTACATTTTTGTTCTGGAAGTGAACTTCTCCATTAAGTTAATTCTTGGATAACACCAGATATAATTTTTGATGTATTTTTTTTACTAGTGGGTGCAGGACACTATAGTTCATTTACGTAAGTGGAGATAGCTAAATAAAGTAAACTGTGACATATTATACCCTAAAATCTCTTCATACAGTGGACTACCTTTAAAACTGATAAAAATTTGGGACCAGAAAAATAATCAGACCATGTTTTTCTTAAGTGTTTTTTTTCTTTAATTGTTAATTGCGACCTTTTTACACCACAGACTGAACAAAATTAAGCATTGCTTGGTAATTAGTTGACCTAAATTGGTATTATCTAATTTTGTGCTTAAAATTTAACAGCTGACAGCTATTCAGCCTAACTCATTACATACCTTTCTATCAAAGTTATTTGACATTATCTAGATGAATTTGTTCTGACACAGTTCTTGTCATATTGTATTACCATTTTCTAAACTATAGCGAATAAACCGTGATAATGTGAGAAATGTTGAAGGTGTCTGAATAAATTTTGACATTTGACATTTATAGACATTTGATGTATTTAAAATGAGCTACTTTTCATGATATGTACAGTTTATGTTAGATAATACTTTATCAGACATATCTAATAGTAATAACACACACACGCACGCACAAGACATTTCTGCCTCATGTTTTAATGTTGTCTTCAGCTCAGTTAGATTTAAAACACAGTTAATATTCAGTAATCTTATCGATTAAACTTCACTGACACTAATTTGAAATTTAAACTGAATTGATCTGGATATTAACAGTATCTTTGCAACGTCAACACTGTTATTGAACTGAATTAAATCAACACTGAACTGACTTGAGCTGAATAATGGCACTATTATCTTCTGCAGAGCTGCTTTACCCCTGAAATTTCATTTGTGTCAGAACTGATAAATTTTACAACATTAAGTCTCTTATTTTCCTGTGTATTAATGCAAAGCTGCTTTGAACTGATCTTTATTGTATAAAGGGCTTTATAAATAAATGTGACTGGACTTTGACATTAAAATGTCAATGTGGCATGTAATAAACATGTTCTTCACAGTATTTCTGTTTGCTTATTTGCTTTTAGTTTACACTGTTTTGCAAAAAAAAAAAGAAATAAAATTCTCAGTATAATGACATAAATGCATTTTTCGCTGCATGTAGAGTCACTGATGGAAGATCTTAGTGCACATCACTAATCAATGATAAAATCCATTGCAGATTATTTTCATTATTGATTATTTGTTGTACCGCCAATGTAAGCACAAAACTATAAAAGAAAGTGCGCTAGAGATTGTGAAAGACAGAGATGGAGAGCTTTCAGACCCATTTCACTTCCGTGCATCTCTTTTTTCCTGCTGGCTGAGGTCATAAGAGAGTATATGTTGCTCAAAGCTCTCTGCATGATGTATTTTAAAAAAGAGCACTGAAGTGTATAAGTGTGTGTGTATGTGTATATGTGTATATCTCCAGCAGGGCCAGACAGAAGGTGCAGTCAGAGGGATGCAGTGAACCCTGACTGAGTGCGTTGGTGGCGCTGCCCCGAGGGAGTGTGTGCATGCGTGTGAAGGTATGATGGACGGGGAATAGACAGGGGGCCTTGGCCCAGTAGGTGAAGCTGCAGGTGATGCAGAAGGGGACGATGGACGTGCCTGATGCCAGCAAGACACAAGATGGTTGCCTTGTCGGTCCCTAATCCATTGTATCTCTCCATCACTCACTGCCTCTCTGGCGCTGAAAATGCATGCAAATCAATGTATTTTGAATCTCTTTACAAACTGCATTGTAGTCGTGCCAATTCATAGGTTGAGTACTGCTTTTAGAGCTAGTAAGGTGAGTAGATGGAGTGAGTGATGGTCATTTGAAGTGGAAAATGCCTTTTCTTCCCCCATCTCACTGTTTCAGAGTGCCGTTTTCTTCTCGGGTTGATGGATTTCCTACTGAAAGCTGGAGTTGACGTCATAGATGTGACTGTAATTGACTACTTGCTTTAGAGGTGCATTTCCTAAAACCAGTGTTAGCTAAGTATGTTAGTACGATTCAGTGTTTCCTGAAACCATATGGTGTCTTTAAGTCATGTCGGAAAGATTATATTCATAAGATGAATGCAAATAAACGCCACCACAAAGTTTGTAATTATGAGTGAGGAACTCTCAACTTTCTGTAAGCCAAGAGTTTCTGAGTTGGTGGCTTGTCAGTGGGAAAATCTAGGGGATGCAATAGATTCAGCGTCTGTATTGATAGTACGTTTGTTAACATTATTTTATTTACAATAAAACTGCATGTACATATTACAATATATAGGGGAGGGTGGGGTAAGATGTGCCATTTTTCTTATGTGGTCCTCAAGGTAGTAGGGGTGTAACAATACATGTATTTATACTAGGGGTGTAACGATACATGTATTCGTACCGAACCGTCACGGTACGGGCATCTCGGTTTGGTGCATGAGGCCTTATGGTGCGTTCACACCAGACGCAACATGCGCGAATAAATCACGCTTGAACATTTTGAGTTTACTCGCTTCATTTACACGTGAAATTCACTTCACAACAGACGCAAATTCGCGTCACCGGAGGGGCTTCTGCCAGGCGGCTCCAGTCTTGTTGCAAAATGGCTGACATGGATTTTGTTGAGAGGGTAGCTGCGCTTTATGTGCTATAGAAGGCTGAAAAACGGCATAGACTCGTTCGGCGCCATGTCTGGGTCCACCAGATCAGTTCATTAATATGTATATATATAGCTCAAATTGAGTAAAGAGCGTTTTTTACAACTTACCAGATTGTCCAACCTCCTCACTCACTTTCTTCCAAGCAAGATCCTTTTTATTCCTGTTTCTATAAAAGTACGAAGATGTATCGTACAGCTCTGTACTTCAGTCGCTGATGTTTGGTTGACTGTATTCTATTTTGATAAAGTACCTACTGCGCTGTCAAGTTAGCAATGCTAGAAGCCTGGAACTGATATGTTTTGTGTTTGTGTGCGCCGGCGCGATTACTGCAACTTTCCTCGTACCAGCAAAATATAAATAGGATGTCACTTTCTGCCATTTGAGTTTTCTTTCTGTCACAAAACTGAACTGAAACTCAGCAAATATAGGCTATGTTACGTGTCGCACTTTTTTTTTTACTAAATTAAACATATGTCAAGTATTTATTCCTTGTATGTATATATGTACTGCATTTTATTATAGCCTATATGACATTATTATTTGATATAATATTTAGTATTTTCACATGTAGGTGCAAAAAATTGTTTAAAATTTCTACTACTGTCTGTTTAAAATAAATGAAAAGAAAGCTAGCATAGTATTTTTTTTTTCTGTTGTACCGAAATCGTATCGAACCATGTTGTGGGTCATACCACATGATAGCCAAATGTGGTAACTACAGAGCAGCTGTTAAAAAGTTTTGTTTTTCCAGATTTGAAAGAGAGTTACAAACCTGCTTGATGCTTCCATGGGTCATTGGCAAATTGGTATATGATGCAAAGTCCTATCTTTGAATGTATTTCATAATAAAAGTCTCAAATGTTGGTTTCTTTATGGTTGCACCACATGATATTTCATAAAATGGAAATCATTGGACGAAGTTTGTTTGTATATTATGATGGACATATAAATACAAATGCTTTGCAATTTTATACAGGATTACAAAACACTTTGGAAATCATGCCAAATGGTGCGGAAAATAAATCTGAATAAATTAAGGGTAATTTCAAAGACATTTCCAAAGCAACAGTTATGGCCGGATGGTTACACCACATGATATTTTGACACTCTGAATAACAAAACAATTACAAACAAGTAATCTTTTTTTGAAAAGTTAAAGTGGGCCCATGGAGAGGTACTTCATATATATGGCATCTTTTTAACACATTTAAACAAATTTTTAACTGAAAAAAATGCAGTCGGACAGAAAAATCTATAACACACAGTTCTAAAAATATGGCTTCTTGTAAAAAAAAAAATAAATAAAAAATGTTCCCATAGCTCCATTTGCCTCAGGTTAGGGGTAAGTTGACCTGAGTCAGCTGTAAGATGCACCACCTGGGTGTAAACTGACCATCTGACTAAATCGGATTCGAACAAAAAAATTTAAAAGAAATTAATTTAATAATCAAATTTCCTTTTACAAACAGTCATATTTCTTTTCTTAAAGCCAACTTAACATAAAACCTAACAAATGAAGTTTCAATTTCAAACTTATTCATTTCAAACTTATATTAATTGCAAATTAATTGTTTGCACCAAAGTTGTAATCTTCCCAAGACAGATTAAACAGAGAGTTTGTTGACTAAAATTAATTAAAAACTGAGGAATAAGTGTCACTGAAACAAACATTTCAGTCAAAAGATTCTTAGCTTGGTACCTTTTCTGCAATGTTGTACAGGCCATTATGGACTACAGGTGGAAATATATGAATATAATGTAATAATAAGTATCTTCTGGTTCTTATCAGAGAAGGATTTTGTGCACTTGTACAATGTCCCTATATACTGTATATGATTAACTAAACCAGTTGCATAATATCACATTAAGACACCAGTTTATACTTCAGAGATTTAACTGAACTTTATTGCCTTATGGTGGGGTAAGTTAGAGTGGATGCTCAATTTACCCTACAGCTCACTTTTCCCCATAGCTGTCATGTAAGAAAAAAAACTAGCTAGTTTACCAATTCAGGCTAACATTTAGCTAAATGATTTTATTTAAAATGTTGTTAAATCAGCTACATGCATCATTAATACTTTTAGAAGTGGATAAATTTGCTTTGATATAACCGTCATTACATGTTATGTAAAACACAGTTTTTATAGCAAATGGGTGCCTTCCACTCCTCCTCCGAGTCCCACGTGTTTCTCCACTTCACAGTCTGGCAGAAAAAAATGGGTGGTTTCAAAATAACATGGTTACATGACAGTAAAACTGTACAGTTGCCGAGATACAGGGGGTAGGTCAACTTACCCACTGCTGACTCAACTTACCCCACTCTCCCCTACTTTTGTTCCGGCCAAAGTAACGTTGTAAGTACTAGTTTTCAATTCATAAATATGAACTTCCCAGAAGGACTTGAACTCACCAATAGTTTGTAAAGTCGTATGGTTGGACCTATAGCTCTTGATCTGTGGTTAGAAGCATAGTTTCTTGTATTAAATCTGGACTTAAATATATATATATATATATATATATATATATATATATATATATATTTTTTTTTTTTTTTTCATTCCATAAATACATATACAAATTNTGGTTAGAAGCATAGTTTCTTGTATTAAATCTGGACTTAAATATATATATATATATATATATATATATATATATATATATATATTTTTTTTTTTTTTTCATTCCATAAATACATATACAAATTTCATTCTAAATTGTTTTAAATAGTGCAAACGTCTGAATGTGCAAGTAAAAATGAGGGATGTCAGTTTAACGCGTTAAATTAATTAGTTATGAAAAATAACACGATTCAAATACTTTAACACCATTAATGAGCAAATTCCACCTCCACACCTGTACATAATTTTATATTTCATACAGTTGAATGTTGACAAATATGATGCAGGGTAACAACTCCATAGATGCGGTTATGCCTTAAAATTCAAGATATTGGGGCAAAAATGCTTGTGTATCAGTTGTTGTTTCATATTTATAGGCCTATATATCACATATCACATGATATCACACGAGCAGCAAGAGCAATATGATGCCAGTGCTGATTTTGTCCTGATCTATCACAAACTAAAATGTGATTTTATACAACATTTATACAAGAAGTTTGATACTGTGTTATATTTTAAACACAATATTATGTGTTTTTGCTCATTTTTTGCAGAGAACTGTCAGGCATTCACCACAACCACCTAATCCAGCCACGTCACCTGAAGCAAGCCACACCCGCTCCCAATCACCAGTTCTGATCTCATGCATCTGTTTCCACTTAGCCCCACCCTTTATAAGCTTCACGCCATCCTCACTTCCCTGTCTGGTCTACCAATCATTCCTTGATGTTAGGTCTACCATTCATTCCAGATGCAACCGTCACTGTTTACTACCGAAGATGCCAAAGTAGCATTTCTCATCTCTCTCCTCACCGGTAAGGCCCTACAATGGGCTAAAGCTATCTGGAACAATAATATTGAAATAATCCATTCATTTGAACAGTTTTCCAGCACGGCTACAGGTACACTCCCCACTTCCGAACAGCTATTCCATCTCCGGCAAGGCACTTCTTCAGTGACGGACTACATCATTCAATTTTGCATGCTGGCGGCTAGTGGCTGGAATGAGACAGCACTCCTCAGCGCATACTGACAAGGACTTAATTCAGAGATTCGCTCTGCGATTGGCTTTGTATGACGACTCCATTGGACTCTTTTCTACAATGCAGCACCAGGGTTTCCCAATGACTAGACCTCCACACCCTGTGGTGAGTACCATTCAATCTAGAGTAGAAATAACCTCCCTTACTCCGATTCCTGTTACTCTCCACACCTCTGAAAATTCTGTGTCTGTTTTTGCTTTGATTCAGGTTCCTCCGGCAACTTCATATCGCAAGAATGTTTAGTTTCACTCCAACTCTCTCTTCAACGTCACACTCATCTACTCTCCGTCAAGACTATACAGGGAAAACCACTGGGGCGTGGTAAAGTACGATACTCCTCACCATCCATCACACTGCAAGTTGGTTTATTTCACAAGGAGGAATTACAGTTTCTGGTACTGGAGGAGTCCACCGTCAGCATCATCCTGGGATGCCCATGGCTTAACCTGCATAATCCTGACCTTAACTGGGACCCCTGTGACATCATTCGTTGGAGTGACCAATGTTGTGACCGATGTCTCAATAACTGACCGCTTTTGAGTATCCCATCTGTTCCCCTAGCGTCCACCCACGTCAAAAGCCCAGAACTCGAGTACTCCCCCGAGATCCCAACGGAGTATGTGGCGTTCCAGGATGTGTTCAGCAAGCAGGCAGCCACTCGTCTCCCCCCTCATCGGCCATGGGATTGTGCCATCGAACTGCTGCCTGAAGCTCAACTTCCCAAAGATAAAATTTACCCGCTGTCCATCCCGGAGCGCCAGGCGATGAAGGAATGCATTGCTGAAGCCCTTCATCAAGGTTTCATACGACCATCTACCTCACCAGCCGCTTCGAGTTTCTTCTTCGTGGGCAAGAAAGATGGAGGTCTTCGGCCGTGCATTGACTATCGTCAACTCAACTCCCAGATCCAACAACAGCCATACCCACTTCCCCTGGTCCCTGCCGCACTCGAGGAACTCCGAGGAGCTAGGATCTTCTCTAAATTGGACCTGCGGAGTGCATATAACTTCATTCACATCCGTGAAGGAGATAAGTGGAAGACTGCTTTCATCACCCCCACCGGTCACTATGAATACCGGGTCATGCCGTACGGACTCTCCATCAGTCCAGCCGTCTTCCAGACCTTCATGAATGAGATGTTCCGGGAGTATCTACATTTCATCGTGGTTTATTGATGACATCTTCATCTACTCCCGGAACGAGGCCGAACATCGCCAGCACGTTCAGCAGGTCCTCCACAAACTCCGTGAACATCAGCTCTTTCTCAAGTTAAAGAAGTGTGAGTTTCGTCAGCCCTCGGTGCAGTTCCTCGGCTATGTGTTAAGTGCCGAAGGAGTACAGATGGACCAGGGGAAGATTCAAGCCATCCTGGGTTGGCCCATCCCCAGCACAGTGAAGGCGTTACAACACTTCCTAGGTTTCGCAAACTTCTACCGTCGGTTCATCATGAACTACAGCATCATCATGGCCCCATTGACCTCCCTCCTGCGGGTTAAGCCTAAACATCTCGCTTGGAACCCCGCAGCCCACGAAGCCTTCCATCAACTCCAGACCATCTTTTGCACTGCTCCTCTACTACGCCATCCGAACCCCGAGCTTCCCTTTGTGGTAGAAGTGGAAGCCTCCACCACCGGAGTAGGAGCGGTGCTATCTCAAGCGGTTGGTGAGCCTCCTCTCCTCCATCCCTGTGCCTTCTACTCTCGTAAGATGACTCCGGCGGAGCAAAATTACGACGTGGGAAATCGGGAACTACTGGCCATCAAGTTGGCCCTGGAGGAGTGGCGTCACTGGTTGGTAGGAGCCACACATCAGTTTACCATCATAACCGACCATAAAAATCTCCAATACTTATGAGAAGCTAAATGTTTAAACCCCGTTGGGCTCTATTCTTCACAAGGTTTAATTTCAAGATCACTTACCGACCTGGGACCAAGAAAATAAAGGCTGATGCTCTCTCTCGTCAGTTCTCCATCGACAAACCCCTGGAACCAGAGAACATCTTACCCGCCGATGTCATCCTGAGTCCCATCATCTGGGACTTAGAGGAGAACATCTGTCATGCCACCCTCCAGGAGCCTGCTTCGCCGGAATGTCCAGAAGGTAAAATCTACGTCCCAAGCTCAGTACCTTCTGGGCACAGCTCACGAGTCTCCGGGCTCTGGACACCCAGGCAGCAGACGGACCCTCTCGCTCCTTCAAGCTCAGTACTGGTGGCCAGTACTGGTACTCAGTCTGTGCCATGTCTAACACTCCCTGTCATCTGCCTGCAGGAAAACTGGTTCCACTCCCCATACCACAGAGGCCCTGGTCCCATATAGGAGTGGACTTCATCACTGATCTCCCTGATTCTGAAGGAAACGCCTGTATTCTGGTAACCGTGGACAGATTCTCTAAGGCATGCAAACTCATTCCGTTACCTGGACTCCCTACAGCTATGGAAACCTCCGAACATCTGTTCCACCAAATCTTCTGCAACTTTGGTTTACCAGAGGAGATCGTGTCTGACCAGGGACCTCAATTCATCTCTCATGTCTGGAAAGCCTTTTTTCAAATTACTTTATGTATCTGTTAACCTGTCATCTGGTTATCATCCACAGACTAACGGCCAGACTGAGAGGAAAATCCAAGAGCTTGGATGTTAACTCCGGTCATACTGCCAAGATGATCAATACAGCTGGAGCAGGTTCCTCCCGTGGGCCGAGTACGCACAAAATTTCCTCCGCCAAGATACCGCTGGCTTAACACCCTTTCAGTGCGTACTCCGTTATCAACCACCGTTGTTTCCCTGGACAGAGGAACCCTCAAATGTTTCAGCTGTCGATCACTGGTTCCGAGCAAGCAAGAGAGTGTGGGACTCGGCTCACCATCATCTCCGGAGGGCAGCTGACCGTCATAAAAGATTTGTGGATTCTCGTAGGAGGGAGAATCCCCAGTACCATCCTGGAGATCAAGTCTGGCTATCCACCCATGACCTGAGACAGATAAACGAAGTGACCTATCAGCTTCAGCTTCCTCCTAGGTACCGCATACACCCCATCTTCCACGTGTCACTCCTTAAACCATTCTTTCCCTCTGCCACGGAAACCATCGGAGCTGAAGCTGAACCCCCTCCTCCCAAAGTTCTGGATCAACGCTCCATCTACACGGTTCACGAGATTCTGGATTCACGACGCAGAGGGGGTCGGCTGGAATATCTTATCGACTGGGAGGGGTACGGACCCAAGGAACGTTCTTGGATTGCCAGAGAGGACGTTCTTGACCCTGCCCTGCTCCAAGAGTTCCACCAGAACCATCCCAACCACCCGGCCCTTCACAGTTGTGGCCGCCCTCGGCGTTGTGTTAGGGCATCAGGAGCCGCCCCTGGAGGAGGGGGTAATGTCAGGCATTCATCACAGCCACCTAATCCAGCCATGTCACCTGAAGCAAGCCATACCCGCTCCCAATCACCAGAGTTCTGATCTCATGCACCTGTTTCCACTTAGCCCCACCCTTTATAAGCTTCATGCCATCCTCACTTCCCTGTCTGTTCTACCATTAATTCCTTTATGTTAGCTCCAGACCTCTCCTCGTTCCGTTGGCTCCACAGACCGACTGCTCACCAGGATAACCCGAACTATTCTCCCCATGAACTCTCTCCATCCACAAACAATCCTAAGGACTATAAGATCATATAAGAAGCATATTCATCGCTTCATTTGCTTTGCATGTCATTTGCTCAAACTGTATAATAAAACCCTGTTTGTCTGCACTCTACTACAGTCTCTGGTCTGCTCACTATGTTACCGTGACAAGAACATATTACCTTTGAAGCCACAGCAGAATTGTAGAATTGTACAAAAATAGCTTTAAATCTTGTGTACACATCTTTTGGAAACACACAAAAGCATTCTGCTCACAACTGGTATTTACTTTTTGTAAAATAACAATAATAATAATGATAAATAAAATGGGGACCATTTGAAACATTTTGTGACAATTGTAATTTTAAGTTTTCTCTTTTTTTATTATTATTATTTTTTTTTAATGATCATATTTTTAAACGGAATTCATATTTTAGTAAATTAATTTGCACAGTAGCAAATACAAATCATGATTATAAAAAAATACTAAATTCTAAGTCGTTTTGTAAAACAATTTGTAAAAAGTTAATGGAAAAAAAAATTAAAAATGTTAAAATCTGTTACACCCCTGAAACTTGAAAGTGCCATTTTAAGACTTTTCTGCTAAAAGTTGATTGACTTTTGTTTATCAGAAGAATATACTATGGACAGTGTCGCCAAGTCCATGGTTTTCCCGTGAAATTGGGCTACTTTAACACTGTTGCCGGGGGGTTGATTTTTCATGTCCGTGGGTTGAAGCGACTCCAATAACGTGATATTGAGCCCCTGGAGTGTGAATTTTACCAGGGGAACGCCACTAAAAATGTGCATTATGCTCCCCGGAATACGATTAGGCTAGTTTTGGGAAAGTTTTGACTAGCAATTGTTGTGCAAACATGGCAACCCTGCCTATGGAAGTCTAACTGTTTTACCAACATACTTCATCTTCTATTGTGTCTAAGAGAAAAAAAAGAAATTCATGCAGGTTTGGAACAAATGAAGAGTGAATAAATGATGAAAGATTTTTCATTTTTGTGAGAACTAAGATTATCTATAATATTATCTACAATATATTAACGCTAGTGTAGTTCTAAAAATCAATCAACTTTGAGCGGAAAAGTTATAATGTGGCACTTTTATGGGTCTTTCAAGCTTTCTGACCACAAGAGACTTTCATTCAACGCCATTATGCACAATTTCACACCTTTAATGCCACAGATGCACATCACTCGCGCAAACATGGCAGTAATTACACTCTTCATTTGAAGCCTTTTATCAGATTCTAATTGGCTGCTGTGTCTTCCAAACAAACTCTCATCCTCTGCTGTGATGCTAACACACTCTCGGCCAGAGAAGTGTGCGCCCCTCGGTTACAGTCATTGTGTAATTTGCAGTGTTTTCCATTCGTCCCACTACTTCTCCTCGAGTGTTTTCTGATACTCTGATACAGTGACCAAAAATTGGATGCACCAGTCGATTGGTCACAAATTCACAATCATTACCGATCTACAGCAGCCAGCAGTTTGTCACTCGTGCGTTCAGGATTAATATTTTTTTAATTGCATCACACACAAATTCACACATACACTCCAACACTGCTGAATATGTCTTTTTTCAGTGCTGTAAACATGGCATCAACTCTTGAGGATGAAGTGTTGGCCATTTGCCACTTTACGCATACACGCTCAGATGTTTCTTTAAGAGTATAATCATTAAATATGCATGAACTGTAACACTGCCATTTTTAGAGGTGAAATTATGGTAATGCTAACTCGCCATAAAGGCGGACAGTTAAAAATGAAAACTGCAAACGCATTTTAAAACGAATTAGAAACAAAGAATGTTCTCGCCTTACATTTTTCTGTCATTTTTACTTTTCAGCTTGTGAAATCCGGTCGCACACTTGAGAATCTCATTGCATTTAGTATCTCATTAGGTATTTTTCGCCTACTGTTTCATGAATACTGCATTTATCAAGATATTTGTTTGTCGCGATAACAGTAATAGCAGCAATAACAGTTTAACCTTTAATAACGGAACCACTACAGAGATGTTTACGCCAGCTTGCTGTAAAAATATTGGTGTTAAATATGTATGAATTGTAACATGCCCATTTTCAAGAGGATAATTATGATAATTCTGCCAACTCTCTGTACAGTTAGAGGCAAAGAGGAAACATAAACTGCAAATGTATGTTAAAATTCATTACAAACACATAAAGAACCATCACAACAGTGTCAATGTTAAATAGCAAGTATTAAGATTACAGAAAGTGATTCAGACACAAGTTAAATTTAGAAAAACAGTACACTACAATCTGTCCAAATCCATTGTTATGTTATAAATAAAACTGGTTTACACCAAGTGATTTCGTTCCATTATATTCTTCACTATGTTTTGTAGGAGGAAACCTGGTTTGCAAGTGTTACAGTGGGAGTCTGCAGTCTGTTGTGGAATATGCTCTGGAAAGGTGAAATTTTTCTTGTGAGAACAACAAAACGCAGTCTCTCAGCACAAAGCAAAGGCCTGGGATCAGAAGCGTTTCATAGAACACTTTCATCTCAATATGAAAGCCGGAGGTCTGGATGGGGGAACGAGCCACTGGACCATCAACATGACGTCAGCTTGAATCACTCTTAGGCTATTAATATGTTTCTTATTGTTTATACATTTCAAGGTAGGCTAGTCTTATTTGTTCAGGTACGTCGAAAAGTTCAAACCTCAGGCGTAGGGTGTTTATACATTAGCCAGAAAGCTAAAATCCATTCATTGTAATGTGGATGGTGGATCTCAGTGATGCTGAGGAAAATTGAAAGGGATTGCTAAAGTGTTGCTTCATCCAATATTAAATATATGAAAACATATATGAAAAAAGGTCTGCTTTGTTGTTGTTTGATAGAAGTCATGCTCAGCGGTTCACACAATGGAGAAAAAAGATAAATCTGCTTGGCTGTCTTTGGTGAGGAAAACATCTAAACCCATGTCTAATAGTAGATTTGAAATGTTGAATAAAGTATAATTATGCTAATAGCTGTATAAAAGTTGTTGGAAGTTGTGAATGACTGTGTTTTTATGAAATCTGTAAATTATTTCATTGGTTTATTTAGAACACATTCAAGACACATTCATTTGTCACCACCTACTGGTGTAATTATGTTATCTGAAGACATGCTGAATGTGTCTTTTTGGTGAATGGATTCAAAAGAAATCTCTAGAAAGACATTTTCTGAAAAGCAGATGTTAACTCCATATTCTACTCACCCTCAAATCATATATACTTTCTTCTTTCAGACAAATACAATCTGAGTTAAATTAAAGAATGTCCTGGCTCTTCCAAACTTCATAATGAGAGTGAATGGGTGTATAAAAAGTGCATCCATCCATCATAAAAAGTACTCCACATTGCTCCGGGGGGTTAATAAAGGCCTCCTGAAGTGAATCAATGTATTTGTAAGAACAATATACATATTTAAAACATTATAACTCGTAATCTCTTGTTTCCGCTAACTGCATATGTGCAACTAGGACATAGGCACAGTGTAAGCTCCAATGAGAAGATGCTAGTCTCATGAGAATCAAGTTTTGTTTACAGGATCAAAATTTAACAAAGAAGAACTGTGTTCTTCTGGCTAATATCGAAATCCTTCAATATTTTACTTTACAAATCCACGTTTTTTACTAAGTTTTGTCTTCCACATTCATCACTTCTCACCGGAGCTTGCCCTACGCCTACGTCCTATGTACACACAGTTGCAGTTAGCGTAAACTAGAGATTACGGTTTATCAGATTTTAAATATAGATATTTTTCCTTACTAAAATACATCTATTCGCTTCAGGGAGCATTTATTAATCACCAGAGCGTTGTGGAGTACTTTTTATGATGGATGCATGCACTTTATTGGACTTTATTGGACTATTGAATCTTAACACCCATTTACTGCAATTATAAAGCTTGGAAAAGCCAGGACATTTTTAAATATAACTCTGATTGTATTAATCCGAAAGAGGAAAGTCATATAAATCTACACTGCCCTCCAAAAGTTTGGAAAGGCCCCTGGCAAAGTGTGGTTTTGGAAGATATCAGCATAAATCCTTATCGTTTTTTGGTGCAAATACATTAAAGTAACTTGACATTATCATTGAAGACCAGCAATAATAATTTTCATTTTGGTTACATAATAATGGCAATATATACATGTCAAAGTCAGACATGCCCCTTTGCTAGTTGTGATGCCTGGTTACTGGTTTAAACTTGGCCCAGGTTTTTAAAAGATTTTTGGATCAGCACACCTTAATAGCTTCAACAATTGATTGCCAATTAAGTTTAGAATGCAATGAATTTAGGCCCAGATTATGCAGAGCTGTAATAGCTGCGAATGGTGCAGATTTTGATGAATCTAAAATTTAAGTTTTTTCTATGTATAAACTGTTTATGTAATAAAATATATTTCGTAGTTTGTGTTGTCCCTTATCAGTGCAAAATTATCACAAATTAAAAAGGATGCATGCCAATATTGTCCAAACCCCCACTTTTCCCAACTTTTGGAGAGCAGTGTAGAATACATTGAGGGTTAATAAATTATGGGATGATTTTCATTTTTGGGTGAACTATCCTTTTAAGTAATAGCTTCTTTTCAGAAACGTCTTTCAAAAGATTTCTTCTGAATCCATTCACCAAAAAGACACATTCAGCATTTCTTCAGGTAACACTCACTGGACACTTTATTAAATAGACCTATTCAACTGCTTGTTAATGTAAATTTCTAATCAGCCAATCACTTGACAGCAACTCAATGCATTTAGGGTATGTTTACACAATGATTGTACTAAAAAAAGAAATGTTTTTCATGTGTGTTTTGAAAAGATTGTCAAACTAAATGCTCACAAGGATTCGTGAAAACAACTAAAACCGTTGTAATATGCATGCCAGGCCAGTAGTTGGCGATGCCACTTTGCCTAAGCACATACGTATTAACACTTAATACATGTAATACACATAATACCTGTAATATGTTTGTGGACGACATCACCTTTTTCGCAAATTCATGTTTGTATAATTTACACGAATACAATACCAGTATCGTTTTTAAACCGTTCTGTTTTCAGGCCTGAAAATGCCATTGTTGTGTAAATGAACGATTAAAACACCAAAACGTTTTCCCTTTTTAGTTAAAAACGGTGTTGCGTAAGTGTCCCCTCAGGCATGTAGACATGGTCAAGACAATCTGCTTAAGTTCAAACTGAGCATCGGAAAAGGAAGAAGAGTGACTTTGAATGTGGCATGGTTGTTGGTTCCAGACAGGCGGGTCTGAGTATTTCAGAAACTGCTGATCTACTGGGAATTTCAACCACAACCATCTCTAGGGTTTACAGAGAATGGCCTGAAAAAGAGAAAAAGTCAGATGAGTGACAATTCTGTGGACAAAAATGCCTTGTTGATGCCAGAGGTCAGAGGAAAATGGCCAGACAGGTTAGAATCGATAGAAAGGCAACAGTAAGTCAAACCTCGTTGAATCTATTCCAAAGAATCAAGTCAGTTTTAAGGCAAAAAGGGGTCCAACCTGATACTGGCATGGTTTACATAAAATGTTTAATAAATAATGCATTTTTCTTTGAAAATGTGGTTCAAGTTTGGTTTGGTCTGTCATGTGTTGTAAACTAAAATATTGTATAGAATTATAAAAATGGTATACATTAAAATGTTCTTTTATTGTATAGCGCAAATAGCGATAGTACAGGCATAGTTGGTAGAATTCAAAGTTTGCATGTGGCCACCTTGACTAAAGCCTTGTGGTTTTGTGAAAGGGGTCCTTGTTTTCTAAGTAGAAGAAATGGTTTAAGGCCATGTGATAATTGATGTTTCCTGATTGGATCTGATTAATATTATTCATGCTGTTGTTTGATGTGATTGCCTCTTGAACACTTTGGCAGAAATGGTGGATTCACAGAAGGAGCTACTCTACCTCTGGCTAAACTCCAGTAAAACCTCTTCATGCTAAATATCTAAGAGATCAAAGTAATGGCTCAAAATATTCAAAAGTCAATGGCGTCTGAAACTGCCAGATAACCAGTCTGCGCAAATAGTAACGGAAAATATCTTTAAAGCACTGTAGTCAACATGCGGCCTGTAGAAGGGTCAGTGATGCTCTTTTTTATTTCAAAATCCTGTCACAAAGACCAAAAGACTTCGCCTTAATCATTAATATAAAGTTCCGCTGCTCTAAAGTAAGACGTGTGTTTGCATAGAACTTGGAAAATGGATTTTACAAAAGCCTCAGTTGCATAATGACACACATTAACAGATTTAGTCATAAGTGCACACTAGCATTCAACAAATGTGCCTAATGGGATTCAACGAATAAAAATGGTGTAAATAATTGAGCTCAGAGCTGTGGCATGGTAAGTGGATGAGAAACACGACTGGGGTTTTTTAGAGACCCTGATTTTCAGGTTCAGTGCTTTTTAGCTCTTAGGTCATACAAGTGGAAATGACACCTATGAGACTGTATTTTAAACATGATTTCACACAAAATCATGATTAGGCCGTTTGAGCCAGTCTGGTTACTGCAGTCAGGGCTCTTTTCATGGGTGTCATACACACTTATTCCACCACTGTAATTAGACTCATAACTGAAGCTAGTTGGAGTGCCATTAATTGTGATACTCCAGTGTTCACTTCTGTAGCAGGACAAGAAATAGGCATAATATATATATACATATATACATTTGTTTAGTGATAGTTGTTCATGAGTCCTTTGTTTGTCCTGAATAGTTAAACTGCATGCTGTTCTTCAGAAATATCCTCCAGGTCCCACAAATTCTTTGTTTTTTCAGCATTTATGTGTATTTGTACAATTTTTTCAAACAATGACTGTATGATTTTTATATTAATCTTTTAACACTGAGGACAACTGAGCATTAAGAGCATTAAGGGGTGAAAACTTTTTGAATTTGAAGATCAGGGGTAAATGTAACTTATTTTGTCTTCTGGGAAACATGTAAGTATCTTCTGAAGGGCAGTACTAAATGAAAAAAAAAAAAGAAAAAGATATTTAGGCAAAATAAGAAAAAGTACATATCTTCATTATGTTCAAAAGTATATATTTTTCCTTTTGAAGCATCAGTGAGAGTCTGAACCTTCTGTAATAGTTGCATATGAGTCCCTCAGTTGTCCTCAGTGTGAAAAGATGGATCTCAAAATCATACAGTCATTGTTGAAAAGGGTTTGAATACACAAAAATGTTGAAAACCAACAAAATTGTGGGACCTGAAGGATTTTTTCTGAAGAACAGCAGGCAGTTTAACTGTTCAGGACAAACAAGGGACTCATGAACATCTACTGCTAGAAAAACAACAACAACAAAAAAAAAAACAGTTGTGGATCATTCAGTTGTGGATCATTCAGGTACCAACACAGTATTAATAATCAAGCATTTGTGAACTTTTAAACAGGGCCATTCCATAAATTCAACTATTATTTTCTCTTGTGAACTATATGTAAATGTCTTTTATGTGAAATATCTTATCCAGGTCAGTACTAAATAAAAAAAATAATATACATTTTCTATGATCCCTCTTATTTTGGTAAAATAATTAACATTTTGCACATTCTGCAAGGTGTATGTAAACTTTTGACCTCAACTCTATATCTAAGTTTTGCAACTTTACAAAAAATGTTTTCTATTTATTTATTTAAAAAATATATATATATTTTCCCCCATTTTCTTCTTTTAAGTATAATGGTTACATTTATGCCTAACATGTTAAAACTGTATTGCTAATAGAGTAAGAAAATAAACTAAACATGATATTTTGCTTCTCAATAAATTAAATAAATAAATAAATCTATACATCCTTAAAACATGATTTACTTCAGAAGCAAAACTGTACGAAAGACTTTTCTCCTGCCACAGAATAAATCTTGAAGGAAAATGTATTTTTCCAACCACATTTTCTTATTGTAAGAATAAACCTCTTGTTAAAAAATCTTGTTACATTTATTCCTAAAATAGGTAAACCAATTTACTAATGGGATAAAAAAGATAGATATTTTGATTCTCAAGTAAAGAAAAAAGAAGAAAAAGAGGAATTTTCACACACTTTTCATATTCCCTTTTTTCCCAAAAAATATCTGAACAACATGAAAATGTTTTTCACAGAATAAACCTTAAAACATTTTTGGACCCCATTTTCTTCTTTTAAAGGAGAAGTCCACTTCCAAAACAAAGATTCACATATAATGTAATCACCCCATTGTCATCCAAGATGTTTGTGTCTTTCTTTCTTCAGTCGTAAAGAAATTGTTTTTTGAGGAAAACATTTCAGCATTTTTCTCCATATAATGGACTGATATGGTGCCCCGATTTTGAACTTCCAAAATACAGTTTAAATGCGGCTCCAAACGATCCCAAATGCGGTTGTAAATGATCCCAGCTGAGGAAGCAGGGTCTTATCTAGGTCTTATCGGTTATTTTCATAAAAATAATACAATTTATATACTTTTTAATGTCAAATGCTCATCTTGTCTTACTCTGCCTGGACTGATTTTGTTACGGTTCATGACAGTTAGGGTATGTCGAAAAACTCCCATCTCATGTTCTCCCTTAACTTCTAAATCATCCTGTATCTCTGTTTTACCTTTTTGTTAAGGGTGTTTGATCTTCTTTGCATGTTCACTTTGCAAAGACTGGGTTGGTACTTCTACAGCGGTGTAGGATGATTTGAAATGATTTTTGAAGTTTAGGGAGAAAATACGGTTGGAGTTTTTCGACATACCCTAACTGTCTTACACAGAGTTCAGGGAGAGAAAGGCAAGATGAGCGTTTGAGATTAAAAATATTTAAATTGTATTTTTTTAAATGAAAATAACCGTTCATTTCGCTAGATAAGACCCCTCTTCCTCGGCTGGGATCGTTTACAACCGCATTTGGGATCGTTTGAAGCCACATTTAAACTGCATTTTGGAAGTTCAAACTCGGGGCACCATAGCAGTCCATTATATGGAGAAAAATCCTGAAATGTTTTCCTCAAAAAACATAATTTCTTTACGACTGAAGAAGGAAAGACATAAACATCTTAGGTGACAAGGGGGTGAGTACATTATATGTGAATCTTTGTTCTGGAAGTGGACTTCTCCTTTAATATTAGTGCTGATAATCAGCCAGGGGTGCGTTTGCTTTTAAGAAATAAGATAATCAGTCAGCCCCTAGTGCTTTTGCTCATTTTTTTGATTAAAGCATCTGTTAAATATCGCTGTAAAAATGTAAAAGAGCAAGAAATCCTGTTTACTATTATGTGTCGCCTTTAAAGCTGTAATGTGTGATGTATACAGGCCTCTGCTATTTTCGCTCTTTCAAGCGCAGCGTATCCTTCCGCATTTCCGCTCTCTGAATCACACTCTCTAATGTGTCTCTCTCATTTTTCTGTGAACAGAGGATTACCGGCACCGACGCCTGGAAAACGCAAGGGTTCATCAGAACTGTTTATGCAGCCGCTTTCTTAAGCTTCACATCATAACAGCTCCAGGGCAAACATCTCCAAACTTTTGACTGGGTCACTGTGAAGAACAGCATCTGAATCTGCTCAATTGTTTGAGAGCTTGCCAAGAATCTGGGAGAGAGATGTTCTTCAATTTCGACTTGGTCATGCCTCATAACCAGATTTCATGACTTTAATGAGCTCATTACAGTGGGCTGGCTTCATAAAAGACGCAGCTCACATCAGCCCAGAGCGCTTTTGAATGGACATCGCTGCGACCACCGCGATAGCAAACAGAATTAAATTCACAGTGAGCGCAGATGTCTGGGATGTATGCTTATGAATATTTATGCTCGTATTCAAACCATTCACTGATAAACAAATTCAGATTATACTATAAAACCAGTGTTTTGAGTTTGAATTCATAATGTTGTTAAAAACACCTTGCAGTCATAAATTCTATCTGTTAAAACTAATGATATGAAAAGGCCTACTGCGCAAGTTGCAAGGATTTGTTACATTTTTGTGACTGCGTTTAACAGTTTCAAGGAGAAAATTCTCAGCTTGACTGATGATTTGTCTTTAAGCATATTAAAAACATCGAATAGACATATAAACATGTCAAAAACTTTACACCATGCACAGGGGTTTTTCAAGGGAAAACGAAAATCCTGTAATTTTTTACTCACTATCATGTTTTTAAAAACTTGTATGACTCTCTTTCTTTCATAGAATGTGTTGATAAATCCCTAATATCCATAATTACCCTCATGTAATAAAAGTAAATGAGCATGAAAATGATCGAAATGCTTCATTTAAGTATCATAAAGGTAGTTTATATGCGTTCTGTATTATTCCAAGTCATCTGAAATCATATAGTACTTTTGTGTGAAGAACCGACTGAAATTTAACTCTTTTTTTCTATGATAATCTTCCCCTCCAGTGGACTCTGTTAACCAATATGAATGGATCATTGAATCAGAGAGTTGAGCTTCAAAATAGGATTAGACTGATTCATAAATGAATCATTCAGAATATCTTCGCCCACCTATTTTCATATAATAAAAGCCAATGAGCATCAAAGCATGAAAACTACAAAAAAAGCTCTACAAAAGTACTGTAAAAGTACCTCATATGAATTGTGTTATCTTACAAGTCGCCTGAAGTCATACAGAAGCTTTATGTGATAAACAGACTGAAATTTGACTCATTTGAGTCACTGAAAATCTTCCCGTTTGTTGGACTGTTGTCACGGTTATGTTTTGTTCCTTAGTCTTCATGGACTTTTGAGTTTGTTTTTATTCATCCCTCGTGTTCCTTGACCTAATTTCTGTCTCGTCTTGATCGTGTATGTTCAAGTGTGTTCTAGTCTGTCCTGTGTTCGCTTGTCCAGAATTAGATGTCTATTGTGAATTACTTGTCTACCCAGTTGTGGAATTACCCTCTGTGTGGATTTATTAAAAGACAATTTTCCTTTATCTTCCTTGTGCTTGAGTTCTATAGACACCATTACGTGACAGAATACCTGACCAAGACGTGATAGTACGCGGCGTGTTTTCCCCAAGTTTTGTTTTTTGTTGTGAAAGTTTTTTCTTTAGGTTTTTTTGTTATGGAGCTTGCTGTGAAATTCACCGGTCTGGCTCAGAAAACCAGGATCTGAAGAGTTTCACATGGGACTTCAGCCTTCTCTCTGGTACCACCACCTTGGGCGATAAAACGCTGAAGTCACTGTTCTGGATCGAGGGAAACTACCACCGTTCTATCGACCTCTAAGACACCACAGGGCTGAGCTGGTTGGAGGCAATCATCTGTTGTCTGGAGAGTGTCTGGCCCTGATCTGGAACGCAGCTCAACCCAAAACCCAGCTTATCATCACCCCACTGTGCAGAGCCTGAGCTCACCACAGACGCAGAGCCAAAGCCAGCCGCGACCGACGAGCGATTGCCAGAGAGCGACAGAGCCAAGGATCACCCTGGAGAAGAGCCTGACCCATCTGACCAAGTGAGAGAGCTGGCGAATGAGTGCGCACCAGTGGATGAAGCAAGGGAGCACGATGGCTTGGAGGAAAGCCCCACTCACTGCACCACCACTGAGAGTGAGCTCCTACTGGACTCTGAGGACTTAATAGACTTTGATTTGGAGTTATATGCGAACATGCCCACTCTTCTCCCACCGTTGTCTGAACTCTCAGTCTGCCCTGAACTCTCTATCTGCACTGTTGTGGCCAAGGAGGCCATCTGTGAACTGTCTGTTTGTCCTGTTGAAACCACAATGGTCATTCCCCATCTGCTGCACTCACGGTGTTGGGAGTTATGATCTATTGTGTGTGGGCAGCGCACACCATACCAGAAAGCACTGGCGTTCACAAATTCCCAACCAACCACCCTCCCTCACCTGCCTCTTCCTGTCATCCCTGCTTCCTCAGCTTCGCCACCGCCTCGACCCGTCAACCCAACGGCTCCACCATGGCTCCTAGCTCCCTCCTCTCCGTGGCCCGTCAGTCCACCAGCTCCGCTGGGCTCCTTCCTCCCTCCAGCTCCGCTTTGGTCAGTCGTTGACCATCTGCTACCTTAAGACTCCACTCCTCCGGCTGCGCCTTGTCCCTTCAGCTCTGTAATGCTTCTCCTTCCCTCTGGCTTTACCTTGGTCCTCTGTTGCTCTGGCGTCACCGCAGCCTTTCAGTCGCTGGAGCCATCTGCTCCACCTTGGCCCTCTGTATCACCCTGCCTCATCGGCTCTCTGTCTTCACCTTGGGCTCCTCTCCTACCTGCTCCGCCGTTGTTGGTCGGCCCCCTGGAGTCATCAACTCTTCCTCCACCATGGCTCCTCCCTCCGTCAGCTCCACTGTGGGCAATATCCAAAAAAGCCAGTGAACATCAAAGCATGAAAATGACAAAAAGCTCTATAAAAGTACTGTGAAAGCAGTTGATATGAATCATGCATTATATTCAAAGTCATCTGAAGTCATACAGAAGCTTTATGTGATAAACAGACTAAAATTTCCCTCATCATTTATTGAAAATCTTCCCATTCATTGGACTGTTAACCACTGTGAATGGATCATTGAATCAGTGAGTTGAACTTCAGATAATTGAATTCAGAATATCCTTGCCCACACATTTCCCTATAACAAAAGGCAACGAAGATCAGATCATGAAAATTACAGTGCAAAAAAGCTCTATAAGTACTGTAAAAGAGTCTCATACGAATCCTGTGTTATATTCCAAGTCATCTGAAGCCATAAGATAGTTATGTGATGAACAGACTGAAATTTGACTCATTTACTGATAATCTTCCCGTTCATCGGATTATGTTAACCAATGTGAATAGATCATTAAATCAGTGAGTTGAACTTGAATACAGAATCATCTGATTTGTGAATTTAAAAAAGCTTCATAAAAGTACTGAAAGTAGTTGATATGAATCATGTGTTATATTACAAGTCATCTGAAGTCAAAAAGGCTGAAATTCGACTCATCATTTTTTGAAAATCTTCCCGTCCATTGGACTGTGTTGAATGTGAATCATTAAATCAGTGAGTTGAACTGATCAATGGATCAATGTCACTTGTAAATGAATCATTCAGAACCTCCTTGCCCACCTTTTTCCATATAAAAGTGAATGAAGGTCAATGTGTGATTCATTAACAAATCATTCAGTTTTGTTTATCACATCAGTCTGTTCAAGACAAAATTCTGAGTAAACAAAATATGATTAAAGGAGAAATCCACTTCCAAAACAAAGGTTCACATATAATGTACTCACCCCCTTGTCATCCAAGATGTTCATGTCTTTCTTTCTTCAGTCGTAAAGAAATTATATTTTTTGAGGAAAACATTTCAGCATTTTTCTCCATATAATGGACTGATATGGTGCCCCGATGTTAAACTTCCAAAATGCAGTTTAAATGCGGCTTCAAACGATCCCAAATGCAGTTGGAAAAGACACAGTCGAGAAAGAAGGGTCTTATCTAGCGTAACGATTTGTTATTTTCATAAAAATAATACAAGGGGGTGAGTACATTATATGTAAATGTTTGTTTTGGAAGTGGACTTCTCCTTTAAGACGACCATTTATAGAATGATTCATTCACAAATAAAAACATGGGCTGAGCAAATGTCAAGGATATCAGCAAATACCAAGAATCACTTTTATCTTTATTGAAACCTTAAAGCTCCAGGCCCCGTTTGTGGAACAGGGAAAGAAGAAAGAAATGATGACATGAGGGTGAGTTTTAATTTTTCAGTGTACTGTCCCTTTAACTGAACATGGAGTTAAACCACCATGTAATGACACAGAAAGGAACGGTCTGACCAGATCACTGTTCTTAATGTGAATCTCACTGGAAGAAGTCAGATGACTCAAACTCCATGTGAATCAGCAGCTCTGTAATTGGTCTTAGTGGATTTAGATTTACCAGGTAAGTGGTTCATTAAATCAGGCCGCGTTTGAACCCGCTCAATCAGTGGTGCAGTAACGGCCTTCATCACACCGTCTGCAAGTGAAATATTCACAATTCAGGTAGCAAATGCAATTATCCTGACTGACCCATTAATAACTGCTCCATAATCTTCTGACTCGAGCATTTTCATCTTCGTGAGCTCTTTTCCAAAAGTCAGTCAGTGCTTTAATTCAGCTTTTTTTCTCCCCCAAGGGAAACAACATAAAAACAGAGCTGGCCGTCTGGTGTGAATGTTCTTAGAGATTGATTTATGACCACCTCCTTAAACCATCAGCACAGCTTTGATCTTTGAACATATGTGATATTTCACACTCCCTCAGACCTCCCCGTCCACATCAGCAACCCCGCCAAACTTAATAACTGCATCGTCACATTATTTTACGACATCAATCTTTTATTTTCTACCCTCTGCCATCTACGCAAGGTCAAGTGTCAGTTCAAGGCGACAGACCATTTATAAATTTGTCAAAATGGATATTACCTCACACACCGTAAGAGGGGTTTGTGAAGGCAAGGATTACTAATAATGGATGTTTCTGAAATAATTCTGATATAAATTTTTATTCTCCCTGTTGACTGTCACCTGCACCTAAACTGAACTTTTTATTATGCTTTCATGATTGATTTTGGCTACTTACACCAAAGTTTCAGGAGTTCAAGACACATGCCTATTCTATTCTATTCTATTCTGTTCTATTCTATTCTATTCTATTCTATTCTATTCTATTCTATTCTATTCTATTCTATTAAGATTAATTGATTTATTTTCAAGACATCGTTATATTTCAGTGTTTCCTGTCATAGTTTGATTTCAAAAACAGATATAGCTATTAAACTGTATATCTTGTTATGATCAGTATACCTCAGAACAATATCAAAGTAAAATATAAACCAAAGTCTGCTTTTGACATTTGACATAACATGAATAAACATGTTGAATAAGAAAACAGTTGAAATTTAGAAAAGTAAATCAAAAAGTAATCAAATGTAACCAGTTATATTAATGAAGTAATTAATATAGTTACACTACTATTACGTGTTACATTTTACATAGGGTAACTTGTGATCTGTAACTTATTACATGTCTGAAGTAACCTTCCCAACACTGCAATTATCTATATACATATCTATGTCTATACACAAATGCATGTTTATGTATAGATTTTATTGTTTTACTTTTGTCCCAGACCCAGAAATTGAATCTTAAACTATGAAAAACCATTAGAAAAATGAACAACTGTCATAACTACACTGCAAAAGCAGATGGAAGTTAATTTTGAAGTTATTAATTAATGAATTAGTGTGTTTTATAAGGAAATATGCCAGTTTTTCTTCTTAAAAATTCATTTTAACGTGTTATTTGCTGTTTCCTTGAAAAATAGTTTCTACACCATTTTTTTCAGTTTATGAATTTAAACAAAAAGAAATAGTTCAATATTGCATTGCATAAAATACATTTTCATTAGTTTCTCAAAATTACAGTTGTCAGTTGTGGAATAGTGTACAGAACACCAAACGTTTTTGTTCCTAATATACACAGTAGTATTTTTTTTAAAAAGTCTACTTTTTTTGTCAAATTTTGTCAAATTATACAAAATGTCTGGCAACATTTAATTGTGTGCATTGCATATACATAAAATGCTACCTGAGAAATTAACCTTAGTTAGACAAAAGAGTCTGCCATTTTATTTAAAAATGTTAGAAATAAGTAATTACTGACATTTCTACCATGGAACTGTATTACACAATACATAATTTGAGATAATACAGTGTGCCATTTCCAGTCAATCTGTAAATTTGTTAAATCATGCAAAAAGAGTGACAAAGTCTGTAATTCTGGGTATTTCAGATTAAAAAAAATGCAAGCTGTGAAATTTAAAGGGACAGTTAACCCAAAAATGAAAATTACCCCATGATTTACTCACCCTCAAGCTGTCCAAGGTGTATATGACTTTCTTCTTTCAGACGAATACTTCTGGAGTTATATTAAAAAATGTCCTGGCTCTTCCAAACTTTATAATGGCAGTGAATGGGTGTTGGGATTTTGAAGTCCAATAAAGGGCATCTCTTCATTCAAGTGGTCCACACGGCTTTGGGTGGGTTAATAAAAGGCCTTCTGAAGTGCATTGATGTGTTTGTGTAAAATAAATCTCCATATTTAAAGGGGTCCTATTATGCTCTTTTACAAAGTCTTGATTTTGTTTTGGGGGTGTACTAGAACATGCTTTCATGCTTGGATCGCAAAACGCATAATTTTTTCACATAATTTACACTATTACAATACCTTTCTCCCCAGCCTGGCACAAATGGCTCAATTAGTTCTAGGTTAAATGAAGGGCTGCCTTACAAAAAACGGAATGTGTTGTGATTGGTTAGCTGTCCCACTGCGTTGCAATTGGCGAACAGCTTAGACGGTGTTTCCGTCCTGCTACTCCCCTTGACTTGTTTTAGACTGATGAAGAGAAACACCCGTCTATGCCGTTCTAAAGCTTGGGAGTGCCAGGATAATTTGTAATTAACTCCGATTGCATTCGTCTGAAAGAAGGAAGTCATGTACACCTAGGATGCATGGACAGTGAGTAGTAGTGTTGAGAGTTAGAGAGTAGTAGTGTTGGGTCCTATCCTCAGCCTGCGAGATCGCCGATACATGATATTATCGTGCTAATTTATTTAATTATTTTACACACTTAGTTTTATTGCCTGGAACCAGCTCCAGCATGAGGCTAAAAGCAGCCTAGCGTTATCAAAAAACATCATCACTGATTAGCCTAGCCTATTCTAGTGCAAGTTTATGCATTTAAAAAAAAACACTTGCGTTGTAAGTGAAGCTATCTACACTGTATGATGAATAAATCTCTTACCACACACTGCACACGTCTGCAGCGCGTTACAACTCCGACGCGGCAACCGAAGTAGATTGCGGCCTCGGCATGTGTTTCGTCCCCCTGTACTGCACTGCATTGTGACATCGTAGCATGCGGAAAACAAACGCTGTAGTCCAAAGAAGCCGTTCGTCTCCCTTTGGAGTGGCTTTGAGATTTGTAACTTTGTAGATCTTTTTTATGCCCAAAGATACACACCACACACTGACTAAAATTCAAGAAGTGAAAAAGCATAATAGGAACCCTTTAACATTTTATGATCTCTAGCTTCCGCTAACTGTCATACACATTCATGAGAGAGTGGCGTTCCAGTAGATGACATAGGTCGTAGCCGTAGCATAAGCTCCGGTGAGGATAGGCTAGTTTCACAAGAAGCACGTTTTGTTTACAGCAAAGGAAAATCAGTCTCCTTTTGGCTTATATTGAAGTCCTCCAACATTTTTCTTAACAAATACGGTATTTTGTTTTGCTCTCTCCTTTGCTCCTTCCGTGTTCACCTACATCATACGTCATCCGCTGGAATGTCACTCTCACGTGAATGTGTGAACGACAGTTAATGGAAGCTAGAGATTATGGTTCATAACGTTTTGAATATGGATATTTTTCTTACAGAAGCACATCAGTTCACTTCAGAGCCTTGTGGAGTTCTTTTTATGATGGATAAATGTACTTTATTGGACTCGAAAATCTCAACACCTATTCACTGCCATTATAAAGCTTGGAGGGGCCAGGACATGTTTTAATATAATACTACGAGATCTGATGTGTCTCGCGAGACCAGTCGGATCTCGCAAGATCTCGTGACGAAATCCTTGTAAAACATTTTGCAGTGTTTACATTTGAGCTGCACGATTAATCCTTAAAATATCGAGATCTCGATTCAAACACCCACGCAATCCTATTCCTGAATGACAACGATTTAGCTATGTGTATTAGGACTGTTTGACATCGCGTCAGTGGAGCGTGAGAAGCACGTTTTGTCGCTGCCCATGTTAATGAATCAGAGGGCCGGGGTAAATGTGAACGCAGAAAGAGCAACACAAACAGTCTTTTCAACAACATTATAATCATTATTTCTGTGTTACAGACATTTAAATAACAGAAGTACTGCGATAAAAGTTTATAGTTTGGGTATAAACACTTATTGTCTACAGTAGCGATCAAAACGAAACTATCTTGTATGTATAGTAACCTCTTCCGCCAAGAGGTGGCGACAGTTGCCCGTTTAAAAAAAAAAGTATGTCATTGAATCGTTCATTCAGGAGATTTCAATAGTCAAACAAGTCTAAATGAAGTGAGACACTAACTCCTTCATTGAAGTTTTTGTTTGTTTTGTTTTGTTTATTGTTTAAATGAATATATGTTTTTAAAAGACTTAATCAATGAACAGCTTGTCAGAACCACTAGTAAATTACGTTATTTTGTTTAGTTTTCTAATCTTTGTTCTCCAGAATCATGAGAGAATCATGATCTCCAATTTATTAAAAACAACTAGGATTCTCAATTTATCCAGAATCGTGAAGCTCTTGTTCAAATGTTGTTTATTACTGCATATAATTCATTAAAATGGAAGTTTAATTTCATAAAGTTCAAAATGCACCTACATTTTTTTGCATTTTGTCTTTTTCAGTTGAATAAAAGACTATTTTCCCTATATATTTAATCATTGAGGATTTATTAAGAAAAGTTTAAAAATCTCGTCTCGTCTCGTTCTCGTGAACCCAGTCTCGTGTCTCGTCTCGTCTCGTGGGATAAGTGTCTCGTCACACCCCTATATAATACTGATTGTATTCATCTGAAAGAACAAAGTCATGTACACCTAGGATAGCTTGAGAGTGAGTAAATCATGAAGTAATTTTCATTTTTGGGTGAACTATCCCTTTAAGTTAGCCTGAAAAGGCTAAAAACAAATAAAAATGTTGTGGATTTACTCAGTACCTAATTCATATCTGGAAGCCAGAGTCTTTTGACTTGGAATTGCAAGTTACCACCTGGCAACCACCCTGAACACTCTATCAACCGTGTAACAGCACGCTAAGAACTTCCTTCATCACCGTTAGGCATAATGCTCGTTTCTTTTGGACGATATGTAGATTTACTGTTGCTAATTACCACTGGAGCGCTGCCACACGAGCGAGCTACTGAATCACTTCCTCTGAGCATGTCAGCGGCTCAGATGAGGTGATTCTGGCAAATGGGGCTTAGCTTTGTGCTCGGCTCTTTCTGTCCCATCAGGTCTGTGCCTGGTGCTGACCTCGCTGACACTATCTCTCTGGTTAATGTGTGTGATGAGAAAAGAGTCTTTCTCTGAGTCCACACTGCTAAAGAGGGTTCAATCCCAGAGGTAGCAGCCAGTCGACAGGGGTAACAAGGTGGGACTGGAGGTAGAAGTTAGATAAATTAGCTATTAAAGTATATTAGTGTTTTCTGTGTAACCGTTTGGGCAGACTGCTGTGCCATTATTTGAACTTCTTTTTAACACTGGGATGATATTGTGGTAATAAAATAGCACATAAAAACGAAAACATCAATGCTGGATGAAATAACCATAAGTTTGGAACAGTTTTCATGTTGTTAATCAAAAATCAGAGTCACTAGAGTATAGAGTTATTTGATTTAATTTTGATATGATAAAGTTGAATGAAAATACTGAAACACACATAATTTAAGATAGTTATTAATTTGCCTGACACAAGTGCAAAGAACTGTAGTCTACAATATTCAATATTTTATTTATAATTTACTTTTTTATACATTATACATTTTTGCAGTTTTTTTTAATGCATTAACTGAATTTTCTTTAAATATTATAATGTTTTAATATTTCTGGTAAGTAAGTAAGTAAACAAAGGCACTGCTGTGAAAACCCCTATTTAGAAACATTATTTTTATTAGTTTACATTGTTATTTTCTGTATACTCTGTTGCAAAAAAACACATAACAAAGCATTTTTGTAATACAAACATGCATCACAACACATACAAAAGACAATCAATAAATAATTGATGGAATTTGAAAGAAATAGTTCACCCAAAGTAAAATCATCTATTAAAGATTGAGACTGGACTGTTTTGGACTGTTTTTTGTTGTTCCAAGACCAACAAAAGATGAACTGCTTCATAAATTATAGTCACCTAACATTTAGATTGAAGCTTAATTGAGGCTAAAACCATTCTTCCGACAACACGTGGGAAATAATAATTGTAATCTGCATCGCAGCACCTAGCAGCAGCTTGATGCTGATTAATTAATCGGACTTTGCTGTAATGCTGTAAATGCTAATTATTGTGGTCTGTTTTCAATTTTACTACAGCATTTTATTTAAATGCAGCATATTATCAGTATTAAAACACTAAACAGAGAAGAACAGCATGGAGAACTTATCACTAACTTTTAGAAAGAAAAGTCAGTTAGCCTCATAGATGAAAACAGGGCATATTTATTATTGCGTAAATGATTGATTGATTGATTGTGAAATGTTGGGACAAATTTGAAATTTTTTTATTCTTTTGGAACTTGCCAGTAAAATACACTTTACACACCGTATGGACAACACAGCAGCCTGATTTGTATAGAAAGCAATAGTGCCAGTGGTTTCTACAATCTACTTTGTCTTACAAAGCTTTTGGGAAACGCAGGACTTTCTGCTAAATTTAATTTTTTTTGTGTGTGTTACAAAGAAAGAGAGAAAGCACAGGTTTGGACTGACATCAGGGCAAATAAATGATGACAGAATTTTCATTTTCTTCCTTGAATTGTTTCCAATGCTGTGCGACAGAAAATATGATTGTATTGTGGTGTGAGTGATATCTGAACAGCATTTCACGCTTCTGCTGGCCCAGACTTATCTGCTTCTGCTGTGTGCTGTCGTGGGCCAAAGGGTAATGACCCAGTTGAGCTGCTCTCACCCTTGACTGGTCCTACCGGGAATGAGACAGCCAGTCAAGAGCTTTAGAGACAGAAAGTGAGAGATCTGTATAAACCCTTAAATTGAGTTCCAAATGATAGTTCAGGAGGAGCATGCTCATATAATCCTACCAATCACAACATGAAGGGCAAATAAACCGCCTCTTACTGCTCCACACTCAATTTGACAATCCTTTTGACGTCCCTCCTCCATCCCACCTCCTCCTTTAATTGTAGATTTCGGCCCGGGGGAGAAACACTGAGCTGGATTTGAGTTTCATGCTCCATGGAGGAGAGAAATCCAAATGTTTACCTTTCTTCATTGCTTATTCAGATTATATGAACATGGACATTTCATTGTTTTGTCTAAAAATGCTAACTCTTTTAGAAACCTTTTTCCTGTTTTTCATTCTCTCTCAGTTTGATTAAAGCTGAAATGTGAAATAAAACTCATTATGCAGTTGAACGTTTTGGGAACAATGTCCCTAGACTCGTCTTGTCTTTTTGTTTGTATAGAGTACACTCTCCAGTGCACACATTCAAGGTCTGTTTTCGCTAGTCTAAATAGTTTCAGGGGCCACAGTGAGTAATACCGAATGAATAGTTAGCTCAAAAATGAACATCTTCACACTCGTGTCATTGTAAACCTGTATGCAGTATTTATTAACAGAATGGAATAAGATATGGAACTATTTTACAAGGACAGTGTGACTAAAGCTTCAAAAAGAAAGAAAGAAAAAAAAATATTACCATGAAATAGTCCATAATCT
>JAHKKF010538823.1:0-21891 GCA_019740295.1 Labeo calbasu | reverse complement strand
TAACTTACATCCCTGCTCCAGCATCGAAACAAAGAGGGCGGACTGTGACGGCTGATTCAAGGTAAATCGCTCATGTCAATCAACTACTGTGGGAGCGGATCCTCGGCAGGTGTGACGCAACAACGACAGGCATCTGAGAATGGCTCGATTTGAAAAAGGGGATATTATTTTTACAGATTAATTAAAAACCGCTGCATGGATTTTTATCATTATAGGGTAGATTTGTACATACACTGACAACACACATTAATGTTCAAACAGCATGAAAAAGTGAACTTAGCATCTGATCACCCCTTTAATGAATTTGAGTATAATTACTGAAGGTTAAAGGTTGGTCCACTTTACCTGAATCCAACTGGCCCACTTTATCGAAAAACATTCAGCAAAAGTGGGCCAGTAATATTTAACATCTACATGGAAACGAACACATTTTTTTTTTTGTTCTTTGCATTTTATTCCGTTAACGGTAAAAACAAAAATAGCAGAAACTGTGTCAGTAATATTTGTTTCATTTTAGTGAGCAACCTTATCATTTAGAAATGAAAATCTGTCAAAGGGTTTTCTACCTTCACTATGACAGAGTCCTCCTTTGAGGTGTGGCCACACCCACCAGTATCATATTGCATCAACCAAAACTATTTTGTCATTTGGAGAAATATTGTCTCTTTAATTAAAAACCACTGTTATGCTCTGAAACATGCTATATATGCTATAAAGACCTGCTATATAGAAGCAAACACTCCAAGACTCCATTTAGAGGGTTAGTCTGAATACTAAAAGGAAAAGTTTCAAGAAGCCATTCTAATCCATAACACCAGTACTGTGTATCTTTCTGATGTTAGGTAGGCTTATGCATCTTTTACTCTTAAATTTATTGAGAATGTTTTGTTTATCTGACTACAATTTATTACATTTGATTTTTATTTCTGATTTACTCTGAATTCATTCTAGTTCTAGTAGGTATGTTAACTCCATGTTACTGCAAATCTGTGACCAGAACAAAAATGTTTTGCGATTAATGTATTGAAAGGTTCAGATCCCCAATATGAGCCAGATGCTGAATCTACTTGAAAGTAAGTAAGTGATGATGGTGAAGCTCAAAATGCATTTCCAAGCTTCAACAGACAACAAAAAATGCTTTATTTCACTACTTTGAAATTGGGTCAGTTTACAGATCTGTGTTAGATATACATTTCGAGTTGCTTATAAGTAAAACATTCATGCATTCAAGGGTTCAACAGATCTCATAATCTGAAGATGACACTAAGAAAACTCCTTCATGAATCGCGTGTGGAACGTCTTCAGTCTTTGCAGAGCTTCTTCCATTATGTTCTCTTGAGTTCCCACAAAAAGCCTGAGAATGAATAACAACTGGTTTTCACTGAGAATCTATGGGATGCTCTGAAGATGCAGTTAAAATGGACTAATGTTTATGGTTTATTTTCCAGCATGATTTAAAGTGTTTTGTATGAGGTATCTATTCACATTCATGCAGTAACTGATAACAGTGGCAGTGAACAAACCTGATGTGATAGCTGTCCTTTCTCTGTCCGTATTCACAGCCCGGCCTCACATGCAGACCTGTTTCCTCTAGCAAATGCAAACAGTACAGCATGTCTGGTTCCATCTGTCTTTTCTATAAAGAGAATACAATGTTTATGGCTTGACTGAAGACTGTAACTGATCATCTAGTCTCACTTCATCCAGTCATTTATTTGCATTCAGCCATACTGACAGACAGAAAGATCTGATCATATATCTGAAGCTCCATGCATACATTCTGATTTTTAAGACTGATGACCTGGGGGGGAAATATAACAAATTATGTTTAATGTCCATAAGTCATTTCATATAAAAGCATCTGCTAAATGTATAAATGTAAACAATTCCAGTGCTGACTGGCTGATGGCACCATTATTTTGCACATGCACTACTTTTTAGTGGTGTTCAATGGAGAAGTACACTTATTTTCTTTGTATAATGCTGTAGTACCATCATATATCAGCAAAGACAAACATCTAAAGCCGAACACTCGATTCCTTACCTGTGGTTATCAGTTCCAAATACATAGTCCCAGAATGTGTTTTTCTGAACTGCATTTTTATGTTTGCACAGGGAGATTTTCCCAGTCACATGGAAGTATTGACATATACAGTTTGACCTGGATTTCTGCAGAGATTTTTAATGAGGCCGTATATTGATCACAATCACAGACAAACACAACCTGACTGAACTTATAACACAAACTGTTATGCTTCTCAAATTGTTATTGAAGACACTAAGTGATCATTCACAGTAGAGACTGGAGAAAGTAACTGAACCCTTGAAATTAGTATCCTGTAGATCAGAGATGCTCAATCCTATTTCTGAAAATCTGCCTTCCTGCAAAGTCTAGCTCCAACCCGAATCAAATACACCTGATTTTCATGAACACTTGATAATTATAAACAGGAATGAGCAGATCCTGTTGTAGATCCTCCTTTAGCATCAGCAACCTCCACCAGATGGTTTCTGTAGCTTCTTATAAGACTTGCACAACACTGAGGATGAATTTCAGACCTTTTCTCACTATAGATCTGTTTCAGTATTTGTTGCGTGGTCTTGATTGCACCAGTCATTTCAAAACATCCCGATTGGGGTAACGTAAGGTTTGTGACTTCACCATTACACAACACATCATCATATCCATCCTTTAGCTGATTTACTTAAGCGACTTACACTCTTAAAAATAAAGGTTCTTTATAGCCGTCGATGGTTCCATAAAGAACATTTAACATTCATTTATTTTTAGTTAAAAAAGTTCTTCAGATTATTCAAATATTCTTTGCACTAAGACAAAATGGTTCTATTAGGAACTGTTCACAGAAAGGTTTTTTGGGGAACCGAGAACCTCTCATAAGGTCACGGATATCTGCTCTGACCTCTAATTAACAACAGCACTTTTAATTCAGACATTTACAGATTGGTGCAATACACAGAATACACACCTCAGCCCATTTTATTGCCTTTGGAGGGAAGTGTAGACAGGGGAAGACAAAAACCCCAGCCTTCAGTGGGTGGCAGCTGATCCCCGGCAGCTCAGCAAAGACCTCCTGAATCCGACCAGTGTTTTTACGTATCGTGTTTTTAATTGATTGGACCTCCTGATAAAAAAGATTCATTTAATTTAGTTAAATTCAAAATAAAGAAGCTCTGATAGACCAATAATAAGATTTGACTAATATTTTTTTCACCTTTTATCAGTTCTTTTATATCAGGTCGACAGTACCAATACATGTGACCACTTGGTGAGTGTTTAAAATGCCACAGCTATCTCTGCATCATCACATCTGTCTGTTTTTCTAATGTTCTAATAATCCTGAAACCCCTAGTGAAGTGTGTTTGATTTTATATTCATAAATTTCTTCCTTGTACATTTTACACCGGTAGAAAATTTAAAAACAATCTGCTTTCTCATTAAAACTCAAAAAAAAAAAAAGGTTTCATTTGCTATATTTTATCAGTGTAACTTATCTGCTTTAAGTACAAATATGTAGCACACCAACCTCAGAGAAGGTGGGGAATGAAGGATCACCAGGTTTTGGAGGATCTGCCATAAGGTCAAGTGCAATTTGTCCAACAACAGGTGGGCAGGACCTAGTGGAAAACAATGTATGGGCGTGTTTCATCACCGCAGGGTCAAGATTCACCAGCTCCACATAGCCACCACGAAACCCACACCTGGACACAAAGAACGATCAGAGAAGAGGACTAACACAGATTTGCCATAATTTACTTCATTTGGTGATATTTTCATAAAAGTGCAACTGTCAAACCCACTGGCCCGCTAACATTATTAGTTCAATTTGAATCCAGAGTATAATTAATATGGTTTGATTATATTTATAGAGAATTCAAGTAATAAATTTCTTTCTACAGCAAAGGGTTCAAAAGTTATTAATATTTGAAAGTACATTTTTAAACTAGTGATGTTGCTATAGAGTTTGTCTTAGAGACCCCAAATTTGGTCAGATTATTGTTCTGGCCCACCACTATAAATCTTCCAAATTTCATAATTTTCCTATGTACCATTCATAGGGCTGTCGTTGACTCCTGTTAAGGAAGAAGAAGAAAACCAACAGATGCAATAGGGGCCACTCATAACATTCAGAAGCACAACAGGCTACTCACTCTCCCATGAAGCCCTTGGAGACAGAATTGAAGGAGGCCAGTTCTGCAGTGCTGGAAATACTGGAGTCCATTTCTGATAACACCTTCTTATAGGAATAAAACTCAGTATCGTCTCCGTACACACAGCTCTGATACACCTGAAGAGAAACAAATCACAATCATTAAATATGTAGCCAATGAATAAGTGTTCTGTCATGGTATATAATCCTGCAGTTTATGCCCCATGATATGCGTCATGGTCGATAGCCCGCCCCTTTCCTCTGTTGCCGTGGATATCAGAGGTATGTGTTTTCGTTTTAGCCGGTTAGCTAGTTGCCTGTCCGTAGTATCTTGCAACTTATGCGATCTTACTCGTTTAGTGCCGCATCAGACTACCGAGATACCCGGTGCGACATGCTGCTTACTCTCAGGTAAGTTTAATGCTTGTGCTTTGGGGTATTGCGGGAGCTGGTTGAATTTTAACACGGGATACAGTTTTGTGTTCCAGTGTGGTGTGCCTCCAGTGCCCCCGCGGTGTGGCATCACTGTTCTTACGCAAACCAGGTTGGAGCGCCAGCTGTTATTATCGCCACTAGGAAAATTAAGCTCGTTATTTATGCCCAGAAGATCAGGCTTTCTATCTTTTTGATCATTTAGAGGGAGAGGTACGAGAAGGGATAAGGTATCGTTCTAATAAGGTGTGTGGGGATCCTGAAAAAATTATAAAAGCATTGCGTGAGCTGTATGGATGTTCATTGTCGTACATAACTTTGCAGGAAGCTTTTTTTCTCCCGGAAGCAGTGAGAAGGGGAGACGCTCTTGGAGTTTTCTCTTGTCTTGATGAGCCTCCTGGAGAAGGTTAAACAGTCATCAAATGCTATGATAATTACGGAAACCGTGCTTCGGGATTAAATCGTTGAACACGTTAGCGATAGTGCGTTGAGACAAGAGTTGAAACAGCTGGTGCTCTGGCAGCCTGATTCCACTTGGTTAGAGGTGCGGAGTGAAGCCCTTTGGTGGGAGCAGGAAGGGATGCCGGGGAGTGCTCGAAGTTTATCTGTCCCGTTGGCACATGGAATTCAGTATGGAGTTCATGAGGATTTGCTGGTAGGAGTTCTTAGTTTATCTCAAATGTCTGAATTGGGTGAGCTGAGGGAAATGTTGAAAGTGCAACAAGAGCAATTAAATCAGCTTACACAAAGCCTTGCCCGATTGCAAGGCCCAGAAATGTGTAGTCGAGCTCCTCGTACTGGGCCCATAATTTGTAGAAGATGTCAAAAGCCAGGCCATTTTGCCCTATAGTGCGATGGGGAACGGGTTCTGTGGTAAGCTCACCCACAGGTGTTATCGAGGTTCCACCCGTTGTGGCTGTGGTGAATGCTCAGAATGCTGAAGTGGGATCCACTATCCAGGAGCAGGTCGGGGCGTTGGATCTGTCGAGTTTGTCTGAGGTAGAACAAAGCCAGGTAAGGGCTGTACTTTATAAGTTTCAGTCAGTGTTTTCTACCGGGGAGATTTCCCATGATATCCCTTTGGTAGATGAGACACCGGTTCAGCAGCGTTTTCGGTGAATTCCCCCATCAGAGTATGAAATGGTGAAAGTCTTCCCCGTTAGAGGCTAAGATTATTCAAGAAAGTTGTAGCCCATACGCTTCACCAATTGTTCTGGTTACAAAGAAAGACGGTAGTCTGAGGCTGTGCGTCGACTACCGTCAACTTAATTCTAGAGCTAGGAAAGATGCATTTCCCTTGCCTAGCATTGATGAGTCTTTGGACTCCTTGAGTGGTGCTTGCTGGTTCTCAACCCTTGATCTGGCCAGTGGGTATAATCAGGTTCCCGTAACAGAGAGAGACCATTTTAAGATAGCCTTTTGTACACCTTTTGGGCTCTTCGAGTGCCGTTTGGTTTATGTAATGCCCCGGGCACCTTTCAGCGGTTAATGGAAAGGTTGTTCGGATATCAACAGTGCCAATCCTTGCTTTTATATCTGGATGATGTGGTGATATTTTTCACCTCTGTAGCTCAACATTTGGAGCGTTTGGAGATGATTTTGAGTCGGCTAGAATGGGAAGGACTTAAGGTGAAGCTAAGCAAGTGTGCCTTTTTCAAAAGGGAAGTGAAGTATTTGGATCACGTTATATCAGCTATATCAGCATGTTTTGGCGTCTAGACTGAATGAGATCTTGGCTATTGAATTTACAATGCTTGAGCCTTCCTGTTCTGGACACGAGACTGTTTTAGTTTTAACAGATGTGTTCAGTAAGTACACACTGGCTGTTCCGACTAAGGACCAGCGGGCCGAGACTGTAGTGCAAGCTTTGGCCACAGAGTGTTTTTTTAGGTTCGGGGTTCCAGGGCGTATTCATTCCGACCAGGGTCGGAATTTTGAATTGGCTCTTATGAAACAACTCTGTAAGTTTTACGGAATTGAAAAGTCCCCTACTACGCCCTATCATCCGGCTGGTAACAGCCAGTGTGAACAATTCAACCAAACCCTCCATAATCTGTTGCGTACCTTGCCTCTTTCCAGAAAGAGGGATTGGGCGTCCTGCCTCCCGCAGGTTCTGTTTTGCTACAACACCACTCCTCACCAGGCTACAGGGGAGTCCCCGTATTTCCTGATGTTTGGTCAGGAACCAAGACTCCCTATTGATTTCCTGTTGGGTAGGGTCCAGGAGCCTCGTGAGGGTGGGGTTCACGATTGGATTATAGAACATCAAGCAAGTATTTTTGGCATTTGAAAGGGCACGAGAACGCCGGAAAGTTGCGGCGGAACGTCGTAAGAACCAGCACGACTAGCATGTTCGATCAGCAGGTGGACTTTTCCTCTTTTAAACTCTCCTTCTTTTCTCAAATATAGACTATTTGGTCTTTGAACTTTTGCTCTACACCCTCTGGGCTGTAGTTCATTAGATATAGTTAATTTTAGGGTTAAGGGTTGACAGGAGGGTAAACTCTGTTGGAAGGTGACCCTTCAGGAGCAGGAAAGGACACCCCCAATCTAGAGTTTTGGAAAGACTTTTATTTTATTGACAGAGAACTCTTGCGGTACCTGAGAAAAACTCACCTCATCAGCCAATATAAAGAGTCTTTCTTCTGCAGCGAAGCGGATCACTTCTTCTATGGACTTCCTGCTCTGTAAGTGACCTGATATTTAAAGCAACATTCATCCATCAATTATTTTTAAAATAAGCTGCTTTCCTTTTTATTATTATAGGCGCACTTTAAAACACTCAAGGTAGAGTTTTGACCCAACTAAAGTTTGTTAAGAGGTTCAAGAGGTACACCAAAGAGGAGAGCATTACAATAATCAATATGTGAAGTGACAAAGGCATGCACAAGAACGGCACTAGTAGTAGATGTAAGACATGGAAATTATCGATATTTCTTAGATGGAATTAAAAACAGTGATATTATTAACGTGTGCTTTAAAGGATAGGCTTCTATTAAGGATGACACCTAAACTCTTGTCCTGCACAGTAATGAAAATAAATTCCAAATTTCATAAAAAATATAACCATGCAGTAGATAGTAAATAATAAATAAAACAGAGTCCAAGACAGAGCCCTGAGGAACACCAGTGGTAACAGATGAAAAACATGACCTACAATTTTAAAATTGAACAAACTGAGTATGACCAGAGAGGCAGGATCTAAACCAGGTAAGATTCCAATAGAAGCTAATCTCTCTATGAGATTTTATGAGAACTAGTATCAAAGGTCACACTTAAGTCAAGTAGAATGAGTATAGGTAAGAGTCCAGAGTCAGCCACCATCAATAGATCATTAGTAACTAACTATTGCAGTTTCAGTACACTAAAATGGACAAAAAAACAGACTGAAATAGTTCAAACAGAATATTATTCAAAAATGTGAGTATGGACCTGAGCTTCAGCAGTCTTCTATAACAGTTTTGAAAGAAATGGTAAGTTAGAAATTGGTCAAAAATTAGCAAAGCTATTAGGATCAGCACCAAATGTCTTTAAACTTGTAACTATTACAGCACTCTTAAGAGATAAAGGAATAATAACAATGGTAAGAGAAGAATGTACAGTATCATGTCTGTTATTAGACAGGATAAAGAAGGCAGGCTTTAACCAAGCTGCAAGCTGCAGACTGCACAGATTTCTCAGAATGGTAGAGATATTATTATCTGTTACTGTACCCGTTGGATTCCCTGGGTTGCAGATATAAAGTGCTACTGGATTGCAGATCTTTCTAGCTGCTTGAAGTGCCCTGTGAAGCTCCTCCACCTGCAGCGTCCAGCCCTGTTCCTCACACAGATGATACGGTATGATGGCGGCTCCCTGCTCCTCCAGAGCCAGAGTAAATGTAGCATATGTGGGTACAGGTATGAGTACACCAGTCCGACACGAGTCCTCACTACGAATCAGCAGCTTCAGCATAATCTACAAAGAAAATATTTACTCAGTCCGGAATGAAGACGTACTATGTCCAACTATACATTTTCAAAGGAAAGTATTTGTATGACAAATTTGTTGATTAAACCATGAGAGCCGTCTGTGAGCCAGACTTGATGAAGATGTTGTCGGGTGAGGAAGGAACTCCTCCGTCTCTCCTTGTAATGAACTGGGACACACAGTGTTTGATTTTGGCGATTCCACCCGACTCTGTATATGAACCTGAAGAGATTGTCAACACATGAATATCACATACACATGTAATACTTCAGCATTAAAATTCAAGCAATTCATATACAATAATGAATATTTAAAACAGACCTGTCCACACTGTAAAAAATTCAAACCATTGAAACTAAGAGCTTATATTTAGTTTTAAAAATTCCAACATTCTACAGTAAAATTTGAAGTGGAGCAAATGTTAGTTTTCTGACCATTTAAATGCTCAACTGTCACAACTTTAAGCTTTCAGATGGAAATGATGATGTTGTTATAATGTGAAAACATTTTCACTAGAACCGCCACGGGGTAAATTTTACCCATACCTGCAAATGTACATAACAGATTATGTACTCATCTGATAGCGATCTCATATTTAGATGTCTTAGTCTTACGTTACTCATAGTGTTCAAAATTTGGATTATTTATTTAGGTTTTGTTTTGCAATTCCTATTGTTTATTGTTTGCTACCCTGGTGAGAAAACCAGCTGGTAGGTATGTTTTGATGCTGGGATGCTGGTTAGGTATGTTTAGGTGCTGGTTTAAGCTCATCCTTTGCTGGTTCATGCTGGTCCTTTGCTGGTTTATGCTGGTCCTTGATCAGCAACATGACCAGCTTAAACCAGCATCAAAATATACCTACCGGCATATGTTTTTTTTTTTTTTTTTTTTTTTACCAAGGTATTTATTCTAGTCTGGCCGTTTCCTGAAAAAAAAAAAAAAAAATTCTGATCTGTGTAATGAATACAACCATTTTTTTTACTACCCAAAGTTTATTTGTGTTGTTCTCTTATTCAAATTATAAATGATATAAGTAAACAAATTATTACAAATATTACACCACCCAGTTATGTAGTTACTTAATTCTCTTTGTCAGTGCAGTCTTGTTTATCGTATATTGACTGTCATGAAAACTGACTGTAGCCTGCATAACAATCATTGAACATAAAACAACAGGACAAAAATATAACTGATGGCTACACAATAATTCTTATGACACTAGACACTTCTTTATCAAGACAGTGGCATAATACAGTGAAATAAAATGTTCTTTAGCCATATCAAAACACTTGTTTGCGTGTGGGTAAAATTTACCCTCATGGTGGTTTTAGGTATACAGCGACCCCTGGCAGTTCTAGTGCTAAATGTAACATCTAAAACAGCAAGGTATGCCAGTATATTTTCTGTGCAGGGACAAAAGCTCACCTATGCTTCCACCATCACATTCCCTAAGGAAACTTTCGGCTCTTTGTTTAACGTCTAATGGCAGACTGTCACCCTCCAAAAGGGCTGGATACAAGCAGGCAGCAAGGACCTGCAAATAAAAATAATTAGAGAATGGTCAATATTGATCTTTTATAACAGATACCAATACAGATTATTTGCATGTTTATGGGCCCGATAACCAATAACTGATAACAGAACTGATTACTGACTGTTTTTGACACAATAATAACAACAGCACAGAACTAAACACAATGTTTTATTTGTAACACTTTGGTTAATATTGTCATTTCTGTAATTTCACTCCCTCCTTATTCTAATACAAAACATCTCTTATTTCTTTATCAATAAGTACAATGTAAGAAAGAAAAAAAAAACATAAACAAAAAAACTAACAATACCAAAAAGTGTCTTTTTAAATAAAGCCTTGAGCAAGTAAACAAACAGGTAACAACAAGCATGTAAAACAATGTTAACGCATTATAATGTATATAGATCTGCTACACTGCTGCAGCAGAGCAAGTACTGAGATTTGCTACTGCCAATACATCCACAACATGCTGCTGTGAGCATGTAAGAAATACTGCTGCTGCACAAATAACACATATGAAATAACCCCCAACAAAGCAGGAGATGGACAATACAATTTATGCATGCAGCTGAGCATAAGAATATAAACTGCTACATCAGCGGACATACATACATATACACACACATGAAAGAATGAAACAGACAGGATAGAACAAACCCCCTACCCTCACCAAAATTCATGGCATCCCCTGTATGATGGACCATTTCGTGTTCTGGAGGCTGTTCTAGAGTAAAAACATTTCCTGAATGAGCTAGAGACAACTTTTGGGGAGCTGGATTAGCTGATGATGGCTGAGTGGTGGCTCCGGCCAGCCTGCTGAAGACTGAGAGAATAGATCCATCAGTGTGATCATGAAAGAACTGTAAATCTGGACACAGTTTTTAGTCCTGCAGTAAAGGTGTAGTAATTAGGATGCAGTATTAATACAGTATTTAAAGCTGTTGTCTTGCTTTTCTGTTTTTTTTTGGTGTTCTTTGAGTATTTGTCTGAGACTGACATCTAGTAGACATTTCATTATCAGACTTCACCATTCGTAGTGTTGATAAAAGGTCATGCCAAAACTAGACTCAGCAGAAGCAGGAATGAGGAACCTCCTTTACAGACTTGCAGACAAACCTGTTTTTACACATGTTACACAAACACAAAACCAGGAAACTTCAACTCATTTCAACTCATTAGTTCAGGAAAGGATAAACTAAAGCGTAGTTGTGCTGTTGTGTGTTTGTGTCTCTGTATTCATGCAGTAAAATGGCAGAAGCCAGAATTTCAGTGGATCAGAAGGAGTTCACGTGTCCAGTATGTCTGGATCTCCTGAAGGATCCAGTGACTATTCCCTGTGGACACAGTTACTGTAAGAGCTGTATTACAGGCTGCTGGGATCAGGAGGATCAGATGAGAGTCTACAGCTGCCCTCAGTGCAGACAGACCTTCAGTCCAAGACCTGCTTTAGCTAGAAACACCATCTTGGCTGAAATGGTGGAGAAACTGAAGAAGACCAAACTTCCTGCTGACTGTTACGCTGGAACTGGAGATGTGCAGTGTGACGTCTGTACTGGAAGAAAATACAAAGCCGTCAAGTCCTGTCTGGTGTGTCTGAACTCTTACTGTCAGAATCACCTTGAACAACACAACAGTTTCTTTAAAGGAAAGAGTCACAAAGTGGCTGATGCCACTGGACGACTGCAGGAGATGATCTGCCAGAAACATGAAAAGATCCTTGAGGTTTTCTGTCACACTGATCAGAAATGTATATGTGTGCTGTGTACGATCGATGAACATAAAAACCACAACACTGTATCAGCTGCAGCTCAGAGGACAGAGAAACAGGTATTTAAAACTAGACACTGATGAAATATTGGTGACACTTCGACCTGTTTCATGTGTTCATATTGGCACCTTACATCTTACAGAATTCAAAGGTTACACGGCAGCAGAAATTAACAGCAGCTGCAAGAAGAGTTTCACTGTTTGCTGAAAATGCACTGTAAACCTTTATCAACACAATATTTGTAAAATAGACCTTGATTAAACCTTCCTTGAGAAACTTATACTTCTATCAGTCAAAGTACAAGTTAAGTACAGACAACTTTTTTTTTAGTAAACCTGACTGAATCCAGATGATTTTAGTCATTTATAGCTTCACTTGGTTGATTTATTTACTAGAGCTTAAATACGAAGAACACAAACACTGTCAGTGTGAAGCTCTGTAACTATGTCAGTTTCACTTTTATGATAGTTACAATTATAGTTTGAAACGTGCCTTAATATTTATCTGAATTTATATATGATAATGGTAAAACGTCAATCATCTCTTCTGTTTTTTTTATTTTCAAACATAGGTTCCCTGTCATAGATTTACTTGAGCTGCATAGTCATCACTATGAGAACCTACGGTGTAACAAATATCTGAAGCCCTTATACCATAAAACCACTCTATTGGCCAGTATTGCTAGCATCGCTCAGAAGGAAACTAATGTATAAGAATGTGTTGTACGCTATTTCATAGTGGACACTACGCCTTTAGCATGCCCAGGCGGCTCTTAACACCTATATGGCTGTCAACACTGTGGCAGCCAGAGTTTAAAAGTTTTACGCTCAAGGCTCATCTTCCTTCTGAAGTTCATTTGTCAAACCCCCAGCATTCTGTCTCTGCGGTTGACGAGGCACCACACAAGTGGGGTTCCTTCTGAGCTGCCGGAACAAGCCTGAGCACATGGAGAATGGTACATTTCTCAATTTCTCTCTATCACTGGGCCACCTGCAAGCATTAGAGGATAGTTACGCGGACCCTGTCACCTAATGCCAAATTGTGGCCTATCCAGGAGGCTCGTCATTTGATTTCCAGTCCACAACCGAAGTCTTAATCCAGTTCAATCTTAATTGTCTCCCTGCAGTTTGCGCCTCATGTGATTTTAGGCTGAGCTCTCGATGAGCATCATACTTCTGGTATAAAACAAAGTCCCAGCTTTTATGCTTTTGTGAAAGATCGCTGTTGCACCTTAGTTCAAGCAGCAAGTGAATTGATAATCCTTCCATTCAGGTTGGCCCTAGCTCCTCGGACAGAATATATGGACACAGCTCTGGCCCTGTTACGGATCCAGATCTTACAGATTTTTAATTACATGGAAAGTTCGCTCATATTTGTCCAATCACAGGCTTTAGCAGTGGCTAATCGAGACCTGGTTCTCAATAATTTGAGGAGCCTTGGACTTCATGTGAACCTTCAAAAGAGTGTACTTCTGCCCCATAAGCGGATGACTTTTCTAGGTGTAGACTTAGATTCTTGCACAATGCGGCATGACTGTCTCCCATGTGTGTTCAGTCAACCTGAGCCACTTCAGAACAGGATGTTTAGTCATGTAGGCTTATGTTGCAGACTGATGGGTCTTATGGCAGCAGCATAACCCTGTGGTTCAGATGGGCTTGCTCCACATGAGGCCATTTCAGTGATGGATCAAGAGGTAAGGAATTTCGCCATATTGCCACTGTCTCCACAGAGTCAAGATCACACACAGAGACTTTTGAGCTCTGTGTTCGTAGATGAAGCTCCTCCTTCACCAGGGAGTCCAGATAGGGGAGAGTTGTCATCAAAAATCACGACTGATGCATTCTTTACAGGTTAGGGGGTAGTCTATCAGAGACATCCAGTCTTTGGTGTGTGGACAGAGGAGCACTGTGGCTGGTACACAAATTGTTTGGAAATGCTGGCAGTGTTCCTGGCAATCAAAGATTCTTGGCCAATCTGAAGGGCTTTCACGTACTGGTCAGGATGAACAGCATGACTTTGGTCTCATACTTTGGAATGAGCGCTCGTCCAGAGAGTGGAGTCTGATATGGCAGAGGTTCGGCCGTGTGGAAGTTGATTTGTTAGGTTTAAGCACAACTACCCACTGCCCGCTCTGGTTCTCCCTGTCTTCTCCATCACCTCTGGGAGTGGACGCTCTTGCCCAACAATGCTCTAGGTCCAGACTTCAGAGTGTGGGCAGACAAGGGAGCTGTTGTTGGTAGCCCCATTCTGGCCCATCATTGCCTTGTAGCTCTAACACTAGAGATTCTGCAGAGTCAGTTTTCAATGGGGACAGCCCCTGCCACTCTTAAAGTCTACGTGGGAGCTATCTCTGCTAAGCATGTGCTTGTGGGGGGTGTTTATGTTGGACGACACCCTCTGATGTCCTGTTTTCTGCAAGGGTCGAGACAGGCCTTTCCGCCCTGCACAAATCTCTTCATGGGACTTATCCATTTTCTGGCAGGTTTTCCATTTGAGCCATTAGAGTCAGTGTCAGAAAAGCTTCTGACTCTTAAGACGAGTTTTAGTGGCTCTATATTTTCTTAAAAGAATTTAAAAAAAGGCTCTTTCTATCATTGCTTTTTGTATGGAATTTTCTCATGGGCCGGTGAAAATATTGTTGCAGCCTAGGCCAGGCTAGACATGTTCCTAAGTTCATGTCAACTCTGTTTTGCTTCCAGCAGGTAGTTTTGAAGGTTTTTTTCCACTGGGATCTGTGTCGACTGCACGGCCTAGTGCACCAGCTATTTGTGTGTTTTGCCAAAAACAAAGGAGTTGCGGTCATTAAACAGAGAATGTCTCATTGGGTGATCGAGGCTATCTCTGCAGCCTATGAGGCACATGGCATGGCCTTGCCTCTGGTATATATGCTCATTCCACCAGAATGGCTTCTTCCCAGACTCTCTTTGAGGGTTTGGAGGATATATGTGTTGCTGCAGAATGGACCTCTCTGAACACCTCAGGTACATGAAGGCATTATGATATATCGTTCCCACAGCAATGGCTATGCAGCTTAAATGAATCTATCTTGGATGTCGCTTCCTTCATAATAAGAATTCTGATAAGGTAGCGTGCAGCATGTTCTTATAGCATACGTTCGTATACTTCGGGGTGGTGCTAGTGCTACTGGCCAATAGAATGGTGTGATGGTATAAAGGCTTCAGACATTCATCATCTGGAAGGTTTTCCTATAGCAATGGATACACAGTGTCTCGTTCCTCTACTTAGGGAACCAAGGTTACATGCGTAAGGAGACAATATCAGTTACACTTTTACTAGATTATCTATTCACATGATGATTTAGTGCCAGTAGTTTTCTGTGACATTCACTATCATCTGTTTGTCCTGCAGAAGCAGCTGAAGGAGACGCAGAAGACATTCCAACAGAGAATCCAGCAGAGAGAGAAAGATCTTCAGCAGCTGAGAGAGGCTGTGGAGTCTCATAAGGTGAGTCTGGAGAAGAAGAGAAGTTTGTCTCAGTCTCAGTTCAGACTCTCTTGTCTCTTTCAGTCCCACTGAGGCCTGAATCACTGTGTCCTAACAGCGCTGTGCACAGACAGCAGTGGAGGACAGTGAGAGGATCTTTACTGAGCTCATCTGCTCCATTGAGAGAAGCCGCTCTGAGCTGATACGGCTGATCAGAGATCAGGAAAAGCAAGTATTGAGTCGAGTTGAAGGACGACTGGAGCGACTGGAGCAGGAGATCAATGATCTGAGGAGGAGAGACGCTGAGCTGGAGCAGCTTTCACACACGCAGGATCACATCCAGTTCCTGCAGGTAACAGAGATCTAGAAGAACAAGATCATATACCCTTTTTCCACCAGCATCAACCGGGTGCTAGTTCAGAGCTAGTGGTATTGCAGGTCCGATTTTTTTTGACTGGTGAACATTCTTAGATCCATTTTGCCTTTCCACAGGCTAGAGAGCCACCACAGAGCCAGGTGTTATGTCACTGAATATGTCTCATCTTTCCTAACAACACTAGCATGGCAGTGCCAAATGCAAACACGCTAGGCGCACAACACCAAAGAACTGCGGAAGTGACTGATTCCATGGTACTTCGATGCCACATGCCAACCGGTCCGCACAGCGCAGACACATCCCAAACAAGCCTAATATCAACAATGGGGGATGTTGCATTGCTGTTGATGTTCATGGCTTTGCAAACCTACATCGGCATCCAAACACAATGAATCCAATGATCATGTTCGCTCTGAACCAGCACTCAAACTGCCTTTGTAGAAAAGGGGTAATAGTGGACTTGAGCAAGATTCTGCTGTGAAAGCAAATTCACAAAGAAACATTTCATGAGTGTGTTGTTATATAATCATCAGTCAGACTCTCATCATCTTCTTTTGAAAGAGACACTGCTTACAAATGGGTTTCAGCGCTAGAAATCTTACTCAAATGCATATTCAAACCAAACTTAAGTGTGTTTTAAGAGTTCTTGTGATGTTCAAGTGTCTTTGTCTGCTCTAAAGTACTGGCCAATCTAATCGTATCCTTTGAGCTACTTTTCCTGAGCAAATCTACTCAACCTTACAGTGAAAATGTATTGATCAGATCAGTCAAGTCAAATCTGATGTTGGTGCAGGTTATTGGGTGAAGTGTGGATCTAATGAGTTTTGATTTCTGTTTTCTGTAGAGCTTCCAGTCTCTCTCAGCACCTCCTGAATCTACAGACATAAATGACGATCCATTCATTTCACTTGTCTCTTCTGATGGTCTGAGAGAATCTGTCCATCAGCTGAGAGTCAAACTGGAGGATTTCTGCAAAGAGGAGCTCAAGAAGATCTCAGACAGAGGTAAAGTCCTGGAGATTCATCTGCTCTCAGAAACGCGTCCATCATCATCTCATATCATGGAGAACATCATATTAGAAATGTGTTAGGAATGGATGCAGGATCGTGAGAATCACACTGTTCATGTCTGTTGATTTCCACAGTCACATTCACCAGGACCAGGAACAACTTCCTACAATGTAAGTCAGTAAGAAAACAAGCAGAAAAACTCACTGAGTGTGTTCATGTTCTTCCTGTAGAAGGTGAAAGAAGAGTTTTATAATTGATGATGTAAATGATGATTTGCACAGGATATCTGCTCATCTGTACTGACACACTGATGATACACTGAACATGAAGAGTTCAGCTACATGAAAACATCAAACAGATTCATAATTCCTGATTCTGATGTGTTTTATCTCCTTCAGATTCCCGTCAGCTCACTCTGGATCCAAACACAGCATATAAACTCCTCTGTCTTTCTGAGAGAAACAGAGTGATTACTAACAATAACACAGGCCAGTCATATCCTGATCATCCAGACAGATTTGATGGTTATTCTCAGGTGTTGTGCAGAGAGAGTGTGTGTGGACGCTGTTACTGGGAGCTGCAGTGGAGTGGATGTGTGCGTATATCAGTGTCATATAAGAGCATTGGCAGGAAAGGACTGGGTAATGAGTGTGTGTTTGGACGTAATAATCAGTCCTGGAGTTTGTTCTGCTCTCCCTCCAGATACTCATTCAGACACAATAACAAACAGGTTGATCTCCCTGTGACGTCCATCAGCAGTAGAATAGGAGTGTTTGTGGATCACAGTGCAGGAACTCTGTCCTTCTACAGCATCTCTGACACAATGAGCCTCATCCACACAGTCCAGACCACATTCACTCAGCCGCTCTATCCTGGGTTTAGTGTTCTTTATGGATCATCAGTGAAACTGTTTTGATGAATCAGAATAGACTGTCGAGAGATTCTACCCATAATGCTTTGAGCTGCATGGTAAATCAATAACAGTGAAATGTTGTAGAGTCTCTTCTTTTCTCTTCATGACATTAATATAGCAGTTAAACTTCTGTTAATTAAATAACCTGTCAGAAGAAATGTGTGTAATAAATCCTCATATATACATTTTGGTAACACTTTATTTTAAAGTCTAAAGAGTAATTACCTAATTAAGTACTTAGTAGTAGCCGTTGTTCATGAAACAAAATGTACTTACCATGTAACTAAGTTATGGAACAGCCTGTAGTTACAGTTTGTAATTATGTAGATATAATAGGCAGCCACTGTTCACATGTGTAACAGACTGAGTCTGTTACACAGCTACATATGTAACCAAAAGACTGTTACATATGTGTTGCACACTTTATACAACGTAATTAAAAATGTACATACTCAGACATAAGCTACTTAAAATAATGTGTATCAAGATTGTACTTAGGTGTACAAGTAACAGATTCAGTCTATTACATATGTGTAACAGTAGCTGCCTATTACATCTACATAATTACAAAATGATACTCTTAAAAATAAAGGTGCTTCACGATGCCAGAGAATAACCTTTTTTTGTTTAAATGGTTTCATAAGGAACTTTTAACATCTGAAGAACCTTTCCGTTTCACAGAAGGTTCTTTGAGGCAAAAAAAATTCTTCAGATTATAAAAAGGTAAGAAAGTGATGTTTTTTTAAAGAACCTTTGACTGAATGGTTCCTCTATGGCATCGCTGTGAAGAACCTTTTAAAGCGTGTACAGACTGTTCCATAACTTAGTTACATATTTAGTTTCATGTAAGTACAACGGCTACTACCAAGTAGTTAATTAGGTAATTACTCTGTATTATGGACACCTTAAAATAAAGTGTTATATATATAAATGTGTTATATTTGTTCTCTGACTGATATAAATAAATCTTCTACTCACTTGACGAACAAAGGTGATGGGTTTTATTCCTCCTCTGTGCAGATCCCCAGAAGACAAATCAAGCACCTCATTATACTTTCTTCTCTCACCCTATCAGTTGACAAAAAAATCAGATGAGACATAAAAGGAATCATTTGTTTCCCTGGGTAACTATAAAATCAGAATACTGCTAAAAACAATTAGATTCAGAATAAGAGTCAGTTCAATTGATCAGTGATTCTCAGCTGGTTTTACTTCACGACCCAGATTTTGAACTGGTTGTCTAATTCCAATATGATAGAAGTAAAACATTTAAATAAATTAGTATAAAATAAAATAAAATTAAATGAAAATCAACAGCCTTTCCACAAATAAAGTCATGCCACCAATGTTGCCTAGTGTCAGGTGAATTTGCATCAAAATACCATATTAATGTTGTAAAAGAATAAAAGATGAGAGATTATTTTTAAAGTAATACCACACCTGTTGTATTTCAGCTGTGATCTGTGCCGCACATCTTGATAAAACATCATTCCTCGAGAGATAATGGTTCTTCACCAATGGGCTGATTTCTTTCAGGAAGGACATCGTTTTTTATTAGCGTTAGGATCTTGAATTGTGTGTATTTTCTTTGTTGTCTAATTCACTCAGTTAGACAGTCAACCTTCTTCATTTGTCTGATGGCTTCTGTTCCTGGACCAAATGAATTTAAGATCTTCCCAGTATTCCTTATGCGTTTAGTTATTAAACCAGAATCTTTGTCCTATGGGGACATTTTGCTTATAGGAGCAAAGTCAAGAGTGGGTCGGGCTCCTTGAGACATTAACAAAGTCATTTTGGGGAAAATAAATGACTATTCTCTGCTCAAGTTCTCTCCACAGAAGAGGAATGAAAACCATCTATAGTATTAACATAGCATTTGGAATAAGCGTTTCACTTTTTTTTAAATTTTAGACGTAAAATAAGCCTAAAAGTACTACATGGACAAAATTATTAGGACATGTGACCTTTGCACCATCAGGAACTTTAATGACTTTGCATTAAATAAGGAGTTTAATAAGGGGTCCCCCTTTTCAGCTATAACAGCTTCTGCTATTTTGGGAAGATTTTGGAGTGTGTCTGTGGGATCTTTTCTTTTTGCTTATTCATCCAGTAGGGCATTTGTGAGGTCAAATGTTTGATGAGAAGGTCTGGTTCATTTCAGTTCATCCCAAAGGTAAACCCATCAGACTGTGTGATTGGTGGCTTCACAGAACAGGTTTCCACTACTCTAGAGTCCAGTATCTGTGTGCTTTACACACTCCATCATCCCATGCTTAGCATTGTATTCGGTGATGTGAGGCTTCATGTAGCTGTTTGCCCATGGAAACCCATTACATGAAGCTCCTGCAGCACAGCAGAACGTTGGTGACTCTCTGTGATCCTCAGCACTCATTGACTGCTCTGTGACTTTACATGATCTTCTGCTTCATGGCTGAGATGCTGCTGTTCCTAAACACTTTCACTTTCCAATAATACCACTTTGAGTTGAGCACGGAATATCTAACATAAAACTGACATTGCGTTATTCACAGTACCACGCTTCAATTCACTGAGCTCTTCAGAACAACCTATTTTTTCAGTGTTTGTAAATGCAAACTGCATAGCTAGTGCTTGATTTTATACACCTATGGCAGTGGGTCTGATTGGAACACCTGAATTCAGTAATTAACAGGTGTGTCCCAATAGTTTTGTCCATATATTGTAGTAAATACTATAAGACTAATAGTCACTTAACAAATCATTTTTAATTATTCTCTTCTCTGAAGTGGTTGGTGGCTGAAAACATGCCAAGTCACTGTGATACTCAAATGTCTCTATATAGCATAGCTGAGGTGGAGCTTAATGTTTGTCTAGATTCTGGCATGTTAGTGTCACAAAAGTCACATATTAGACCACTGATCTTTTAAAACACACAGTTAATCTTTGATCACTGAATTTAAACCGAACCCAGACAATCATTTCAGCTATATGCTTCAGGTGTTTTTGCACCAATGGTATCTGTAAAGTTTTCAATTTGTAATCCACACAGCATATAATATGCATATAATGCTATTAAAAAAAGCTCTAAATTCCAAAGTTTAAATTTAATTCCCACACTATTTCTGCATGTTTTCTTCACATCAAAAGCACTGAAATATTAATGGCTTATTTGAAATCTGTACAGTATATCCCGTTATCCACTGTATTCCCACCTATTTCAACTTAACAAATCAAGGCAGCAAGTATAATAAACTTTGTTGTACAAACCACTTCAACTTAAATAACATTACATGTGTTGTACAAGCCATTTCGATGTAAATTACATAAAAAATAGGTTGAATTTCATATATATATATATATNNATATATATATATATATTTCATATATATTGAGTTAATATTTATGATAAATATTTAAGTTATAATATAACTTAAATATATGATATTTAAGTTAAAATTGCTTAACTTGAGTTAAAGTAATATCGCCATGACTTACTGATCATACTGTTTTTTAAGTGTAAAAAAAGTACATATTAATTCAATTAATTATGCAGTTGCATTTATCACATTTATCAGCTTTAAATCTAAATGGGATAAAACTAAATCCATGTTTCAGCTTCTATAAATATGAAAACATTGACAGAAAGCTCAATGACTGTGCAGTGACTGAAGAAATTCAGATGCAATAGTTTCAATTCATGTCAGGTAACTATCGAAACATTAACCAATTTAGGTTAAAAAAGTGTGAATATACAACACAAGAAAGGCACAAGTTTCATTACTAAACAGCAAAATATCAAAGCCATGGTGAAATGCAGGTAGACTTTAAACACTATCATTTACAACACACACATATTCATTGCAAATCAATTCAAAGTAACAGATTGTTTGTGTGTGCGTATGTATATGTACAGTGCCCTCCACTAATATTGGCACCCTTGGTAAATATGAGCAAAGACGGCTATGAAAATAAATCTGCTTTGTTTACCTTTTTGATCTTACATTCAAAAAATTCATAAAATGCAAACCTTTCATTGAAGTAAAACAATTAAAATTGGGGGGCAACTTCCATTATGAAATTATTTTTTTTTCTTATGCATGGTGGACACAATTATTGGCACCCTTAGAAATTATAATGAATAAAATATCTCTGAAGTATATTCCCATTCATATTTGCATTTATTTAGCACACTAGAATGACTAGGAGTATGATACTGTCCAGCCACGACTTCCTGTGTCACAGGATTATAAATATCAGGAGCACAAAGGCCAAATTCCCTTAATCATCCATCACAAGG